>JAVTVY010031906.1:0-127696 GCA_036873755.1 Hanleya hanleyi | reverse complement strand
ACTGGAAAGGGGGGGCGGGATAACTCTTAGCATGGCCAGAAAATATCTGTTACAAGATGTGTGGAATTGCCAACATCAATGTTGGTGTTTTATTGGGAGGGGGTGTCAATTGTCCCAGGAATTTCCCAGAAGTTTTAGTGTCACAGAATAATTCCTCTGGGACCATTAAACAGCCCTACCACACCCCCCCCCCCACCCCCTCCCATAAAACCAGCATTGGAGATGGCACAACTATACACAATGTAACAGATATTCCCCTGTCATGCTAAGAGTTATCCACCCCTTCCCCCCTTCTAGCCCAAGCTCCTGTGCTGGTTTCATAATTCCAGTCCTGTGTTGGGTGTGAATATCATTGTTTTGAATTGTGTTCAACATAATAGTAAACAATATTAGTACTGAATGCAAAATTTTCAGTCAAATATATTCAAATTTGACATAGCGGTCCAGCCTGACAAAATAGCGTCGCAAAAACTGTCAAAATATGAATGGGGTAGGGGAAAGTTATTGGCTCTGTTTTATCTTAATATGACTCTCAACCATTGAGTGTCATATATCATTATACTAGCCCACGGGCCGCTAGATTGAAAAGAGTAGATAAAAAATCAAAAGTACCCTTCACGTAAAGGCCTCGGCGAAGTCCACAGTTGCGGATTTTGGTCCCCCTCAAATTCTTTGAAATTAAAATTCCACCAGGTTTGACCCCATGAGAATTTTTGTTGGCTTTTTGTTTATTGATATTTGTGATATCATTCAGTTGACTGGTTGATTTGCTTCAAATCAGTACATGGTATTTTGCCAATAGGATTGGCCCATGCCTCATTATGCAGATGGAAGTGTGAAAGTATGGCTGTGAATTGGGGCCATTTTCAGCTTACGAGCACATGGCATACTTTACGGTGTAAAATTGAGCTTGAAAACCGCCTGGTCGACACCCTATTTTCTTTGCCAATTTGTGTTGGTCCTTGGACTGGGCACACTGTCGGTGAGTTTCAGGACAATCGATTGTCAAGTTTTTTCTTTGGTGGAGGGGGAATATTACCCATTTTGGGCCAATTTTAGAGGATTTTCCTGAAGTTTGAAACAAGTTCAGTATGGGTTATGGGGACCCTGATTTTCGTCAACAAGGCTTACATCTGTCTCGGCTTTATGTCAAGAGCCTACTCTTTCAGAAAATATATAGTTCTATGGGGGTTCTCTAATAACACGGTTGCTGTTTAGCATAAAATAAATCTGCCTACTGTTTAATTTCAGATGCCATGGCCCTTCTGTAGACTGCAACCTACTATGACAGAACAGGCATTTTCTCAGGTAACACGTTAGAATTTGCATATCTGACTCGAAATTTCACATCCAGAACTACTATTGTTTACTATCAAGTTGAACACAATTCAAAACAATGCTATTCACACCCAACACAGGACTGAAACCAGCACAGGGGCTTGGACTGGAAAGGGGGGAGAGGGATAACTCTTAGCATGGCCAGAAAATATCTGTTACAAGATGTGTAGAATTGCCAACATCAATGTTGGTGTTTTATTGGGAGGGGGTGTCAATTGTCCCAGGAATTTCCCAGAAGTTTTAGTGTCACAGAATAATTCCTCTGGGACCATTAAACAGCCCTACCACACCCCCCACCCCCACCCCCCCACCCCCACACCCCCTCCCATAAAACCAGCATTGGAGATGGCACAACTATACACAATGTAACAGATATTCCCCTGTCATGCTAAGAGTTATCCACCCCTTCCCCCCCCCTTCTAGCCCAAGCTCCTGTGCTGGTTTCATACTTCCAGTCCTGTGTTGGGTGTGAATATCATTGTTTTGAATTGTGTTCAACATGATAGAAAACAATATTAGTACTGAATGCAAAATTTTCAGTCAAATATATTCAAATTTGTCATAGCGGTCCAGCCTGACAAAATGGCGTCGCAAAAACTGTCAAAATATGAATAGGGTAGGGGGAAAGTTGTGGCTCTGTTTTATCTTAATATGACTTTCAACCATTGACTGTCATATACCATTATACTTGTACAGACCCATAAATTGAAGTGAATAGATAAAAATAAATCCACAAAAAGTACCCTTCACTTACATGACAGAACAGGCATTTTTTCAGGTAACATTAAATTTGCATATCTGACTCGAAATTTTCCATCCAGAACTACTATTGTTTACTATCAAGTTGAACACAATTCAAAACAATGCTATTCACACCCAACACAGGACCTAAATTATTGAACCAGCACAGGGGCTTGGACTAGAAAGGGGGAGAGGGGTAACTCTTAGCATGGCCAGAAAATATCTGTTACAAGATGTGTAGAATTGCCAACATCAATGTTGGTGTTTTATCGGGAGGGGGGGTGTCAATTGTCCCAGGAATTTCCCAGAAGTTTTAGTGTCACAGAATAATTCCCCTGGGACCAGTAAAACGGCCCTACCCCCCCCCATAAAACCAGCATTGGAGATGGCAATACTATACACAATGTAACAGATATTCCCCTGTCATGCTAAGAGTTATCCACCCCTTCCCCCCCCCTTCTAGCCCAAGCTCCTGTGCTGGTTTCATAATTCCAGTCCTGTGTTGGATGTGAATATCATTGTTTTGAATTGTGTTCAACATAATAGTAAACAATATTAGTACTGAATGCAAAATTTTCAGTCAAATATATTCAAATTTGACATAGCGGTCCAGCCTGACAAAATGGCGTCGCAAAAACTGTCAAAATATGAATGGGGTAGGGGAAGGTTGTGGCTCTGTTTTATCTTAATATGACTTTCAACCATTGACTGTCATATACCATTATACTTGTACAGACCCATAGATTGAAAGGAGTAGATAAAAAAAAATCCACAAAAAGTACCCTTCACTTAAATGACAGAACAGGCATTTTCTCAGGTAACATTAAATTTGCATATCTGACTCGAAATTTTCCATCCAGAACTACTATTGTTTACTATCAAGTTGAACACAATTCAAAACAATGCTATTCACACCCAACACAGGACTGAAATTATTGAACCAGCACAGGGGCTTGGACTAGAAAGGGGGGGGAGGGGTAACTCTTAGCATGGCCAGAAAATATCTGTTACAAGATGTGTAGAATTGCCAACATCAATGTTGGTGTTTTATCGGGAGGGGGGTGTCAATTGTCCCAGGAATTTCCCAGAAGTTTTAGTGTCACAGAATAATTCCTCTGGGACCATTAAAACGGCCCTACCCCCCCCCCATAAAACCAGCATTGGAGATGGCAATACTATACACAATGTAACAGATATTCCCCTGTCATGCTAAGAGTTATCCACCCCTCCCCCCCTTCTAGCCCAAGCTCCTGTGCTGGTTTCATAATTCCAGTCCTGTGTTGGGTGTGAATATCATTGTTTTGAATTGTGTTCAACATAATAGTAAACAATATTAGTACTGAATGCAAATTTTTCAGTCAAATATATTCAAATTTGACATAGCGGTCCAGCCTGACAAAATGGCGTCGCAAAAACTGTCAAAATATGAATGGGGTAGGGGGAAAGTTGTGGCTCTGTTTTATCTTAATATGACTCTCAACCATTGAGTGTCATATATCATTATACTTGTACAGACCCATAGATTGAAAGGAGTAGATAAAAAAAAATCCACAAAAAGTACCCTTCACTTAAATGACAGAACAGGCACTTTCTCAGGTAACATTAAATTTGCATATCTGACTAAAAAATTTCCATCCAGAACTAATATTGGTTACTATCAAGTTGAACACAATTCAAAACAATGCTATTCACACCCAACACAGGACTGAAATTATTAAAGCAGCACAGGGGCTTGGGCTAGAAAGGGGGAGGGGTAACTCTTAGCATGGCCAGGAAATATCTGTTAAAAGGTGTGTAGAATTGCCAACATCCATGTTGGTGTTTTATCGGGGGGAGGGAGGGGGGTTCAATTGTCCCAGGATTTTTTCAAAAGTTTTAGTGTCACAGAATAATTCCTCTGGGACCATTAAAACAGCCCTACCCCCCCCCCCCACCCCGTCCCATAAAACCAGCATTGGAGATGGCAATACTATACACAATGTAACAGATATTCCCCTGTCATGCTAAGAGTTATCCACCCCTTCCCCCCCCCTTCTAGCCCAAGCTCCTGTGCTGGTTTAATAATTCCAGTCTTGTGTTGGGTGTGAATATCATTGTTTTGAATTGTGTTCAACATAATAGTAAACAATATTAGTACTGAATGCAAAATTTTCAGTCAAATATATTCAAATTTGACATAGCGGTCCAGCCTGACAAAATGGCGTCGCAAAAACTGTCAAAATATATGAATGGGGTAGGGGGAAAGTTGTGGCTCTGTTTTATCTTAATATGACTTTCAACCATTGACTGTCATATACCATTATACTTGTACAGACCCATAAATTGAAGTGAATAGATAAAAATAAATCCGCAAAAAGTACCCTTCACTTTAGGGCTCAGTCCAAAGTTGCGGATTTTTGGTCCCCCTCAAAATCTTTGAAGTTAATATTCCACCAGGTTTGACCCCATGAGAATTTTTATTGGCTTATTGTTTATTAATATTTGTAATATCATTCAGTTGACTGGTTGATTTGCTTCAAATCAATACATGGTATTTTGCCAGTTAGATTGGCCAATGCTTCTCTATGAAGATGGAAGTGCGAAAGTGTGGCTGTAAATTGGGGCTTTTTTTCTGCTTGCGAGCACATGGTATATTTTGCAGTGGGGAAATGAGCTTGAAATCCGCGTGGACAACCCCCGATTTTCTTTGCCAATTTTTGTTGATCCTTCGACTGGGCACAGTGTCGGTGAGTTTCAAAGCAATCGATTGTCAAGTTTTTTCTGTCATGGGGAGAGAATATGACCTATTTTGGGCCAAATTTAGAGGATTTTCCTGAAGTTTGGGGCATGTTCAGTAGGGGTTATGGGGACCCTGATTTCGGTCAGCTATGTTTACATCTATCTCAGCTTCATGGCAAGAGCCTACTCTTTCAGAAAATATATAGTTCTATGGGGGTTCTCTCAAAACACGGTTGCTGTTTGGCATATAATAAACCAGCCTACTGTTTAATTTCAGATGCCTGGCTCTTCTATAGACTACTACCTATATGACAGAACAGGCATTTTCTCAGGTAACATTAAATTTGCATATCTGACTCGAAATTTTCCATCCAGAACTACTATTGTTTACTATCAAGTTGAACACAATTCAAAACAATGCTATTCACACCCAACACAGGACTGAAACCAGCACAGGGGCTTGGACTGGAAAGGGGGGGGGAGGGATACCTCTTAGCATGGCCAGAAAATATCTGTTACAAGATGTGTAGAATTGCCAACATCAATGTTGGTGTTTTATTGGGAGGGGGTGTCAATTGTCCCAGGAATTTCCCAGAAGTTTTAGTGTCACAGAATAATTCCTCTGGGACCATTAAACAGCCCTACCACACCCCCCACCCCCACCCCCCCACCCCCACACCCCCTCCCATAAAACCAGCATTGGAGATGGCACAACTATACACAATGTAACAGATATTCCCCTGTCATGCTAAGAGTTATCCACCCCTTCCCCCCCCCCTTTCTAGCCCAAGCTCCTGTGCTGGTTTCATAATTCCAGTCCTGTGTTGGGTGTGAATATCATTGTTTTGAATTGTGTTCAACATAATAGTAAACAATATTAGTACTGAATGCAAAATTTTCAGTCAAATATATTCAAATTTGACATAGCGGTCCAGCCTGACAAAATGGCGTCGCAAAAACTGTCAAAATATGAATGGGGTAGGGGGAAAGTTGTGGCTCTGTTTTATCTTAATATGACTTTCAACCATTGACTGTCATATACCATTATACTTGTACAGACCCATAAATTGAAGTGAATAGATAAAAATAAATCCACAAAAAGTACCCTTCACTTAAAGGGCTCAGTCCAAAGTTGCGGATTTTTGGTCCCCCTCAAAATCTTTGAAGTTAATATTCCACCAGGTTTGACCCCATGAGAATTTTTATTGGCTTATTGTTTATTAATATTTGTAATATCATTCAGTTGACTGGTTGATTTGCTTCAAATCAATACATGGTATTTTGCCAGTTAGATTGGCCAATGCTTCTCTATGAAGATGGAAGTGCGAAAGTGTGGCTGTAAATTGGGGCCTTTTTCTGCTTGCGAGCACATGGTATATTTTGCAGTGGGAAAATGAGCTTGAAATCCGCGTGGTCGACCCCCTATTTTCTTTGCCAATTTTTGTTGATCCTTCGACTGGGCACAGTGTCGGTGAGTTTCAAAGCAATCGATTGTCAAGTTTTTTCTGTGATGGGGAGAGAATATGACCTATTTTGGGCCAAATTTAGAGGATTTTCCTGAAGTTTGGGGCATGTTTTCAGAAAATATATAGTTCTATGGGGGTTCTCTCAAAACACGGTTGCTGTTTGGCATATAATAAACCAGCCTACTGTTTAATTTCAGATGCCTTGGCTCTTCTATAGACTACTACCTATATGACAGAACAGGCATTTTCTCAGGTAACATTAAATTTGCATATCTGACTCGAAATTTTCCATCCAGAACTACTATTGTTTACTATCAAGTTGAACACAATTCAAAACAATGCTATTCACACCCAACACAGGACTGAAATTATTGAACCAGCACAGGGGCTTGGACTAGAAAGGGGGGAGGGGTAACTCTTAGCATGGCCAGAAAATATCTGTTACAAGATGTGTAGAATTGCCAACATCAATGTTGGTGTTTTATCGGGAGGGGAGTGTCAATTGTCCCAGGAATTTCCCAGAAGTTTTAGTGTCACAGAATAATTCCTCTGGGACCATTAAAACAGCCCTACCCCCCCCACCCCCACCCCTTCCCATAAAACCAGCATTGGAGATGGCAATACTTTACACAATGTAACAGATATTCCCCTGTCATGCTAAGAGTTATCCACCCCTTCCCCCCCTTCTAGCCCAAGCTCCTGTGCTGGTTTCATAATTCCAGTCCTGTGTTGGGTGTGAATATCATTGTTTTGAATTGTGTTCAACATAATAGTAAACAATATTAGTACTGAATGCAAAATTTTCAGTCAAATATATTCAAATTTGACATAGCGGTCCAGCCTGACAAAATGGCGTCGCAAAAACTGTCAAAATATGAATGGGGTAGGGGGAATGTTGTGGCTCTGTTTTATCTTAATATGACTTTCAACCATTGACTGTCATATACCATTATACTTGGTTGATTTGCTTCAAATCAATACATGGTATTTTGCCAGTTAGATTGGCCAATGCTTCTCTATGAAGATGGAAGTGCGAAAGTGTGGCTGTAAATTGGGGCCTTTTTCTGCTTGCGAGCACATGGTATATTTTGCAGTGGGAAAATGAGCTTGAAATCCGCGTGGTCGACCCCCTATTTTCTTTGCCAATTTTTGTTGATCCTTCGACTGGGCACAGTGTCGGTGAGTTTCAAAGCAATCGATTGTCAAGTTTTTTCTGTGATGGGGAGAGAATATGACCTATTTTGGGCCAAATTTAGAGGATTTTCCTGAAGTTTGGGGCATGTTCAGTAGGGGTTATGGGGACCCTGATTTCGGTCAGCTATGTTTACATCTGTCTCAGCTTCATGGCAAGAGCCTACTCTTTCAGAAAATATATAGTCCTATGGGGGTTCTCTCAAAACACGGTTGCTGTTTGGCATATAATAAACCAGCCTACTGTTTAATTTCAGATGCCTTGGCTCTTCTATAGACTCCTATATGAGGAATTGATATAAAAATTGGGGCATAGGGTATTACTTTTTTCTAGTTTTCAGCTTGAAAAACGTGTATCTGTGACAAATTGGTTCAATGTGAATACTGTGTAAAACATCCAGTACTTGAGACATAATTGTTTTCAGAATGTTCAAAATTCATGTCAATTTTCCCATTTTTTTAATATGTATTCCTTGAAACATAGTTTTTTAATAGCTCAATTTTATTGTGGGTCGCCATCCAAAAAAGGCATGAATGGACCTCTGAAGCCACCTACTCTCGCACTTTTCCCGCCATCTATGTAACGTCATGATGTCGACAAATGCAAGGCTAACAAAGAGTTTGCCGTTCGATGTCATGATTCACAAGGGAAAGTTTATCAGTAGCCTACAAAACGAGTCGCTGAAACGTAAACGTGATCTCATTCGCTCACAAGAGTATACGATTACAAGGGAGGTAATTGGTATGCGCAAAAAGCTGCGCAGAACAGTCATTCTTGTAACCAGAGAGCCACCTTAATAATGCCGATTAGAGATGTTAGATAACCCCTAAGAAAAGAACCATCCACGATTAATTCGAAACTATGGCGATGTGGTTTCTTAAATTGTGAGGATTGGATGTTTTTGGCCGAGTTTTGGAGATAGGCCTAAAGTTATTAACTATGATGTGTTAAGCTTAACACTGACTAATGTCTGCTTTGACACGACAAACGTACATATACAACTTTAGAAGATATAGGTTCCTCGAATATGCTCAAAAGCAAAAGCGTTAGATAATAAGCTACGCTGTGATTATCTCAGCTTTCAAAAATATGCATGGACGGTGGAATTTTGGTCTTGTGCATGATACTGAGAGCAGGTATATCCTGTAATGAAATCTGGCTAATATTCCTATACGGCTGAAAGAGGCAATCTATTATTGCTGGATATATTGCAAACAGATAGCTGCTTAGAAGCTTGCGAAATGCCTCTAACGATCAGATGATATCAGACGACACTGATCTGAAACTGTCCCTATAATTTATCATCTGAGTTTTTATCGGCTGCTTACTTTACGGTGACGCCAATTCTATTTTCAAGTGTCAGAAAATAACCAGTTTACTACAAGTAAATCGAACGGAATCAATATTAATGATCACACCTACCAGTGCATGGCTCTAATGTCGACCATTTTGAATTTATCTGTGATGATTTCTTTCTACCAACATATCAATGAATATAAAATGTGTCTTACTGCAAAGAGCTAGAAAGTTGTGAAGTTTAGGTTCGAATTCTCCATTGATGAATCTTGGAAAATTCGTATTAGTGAAAAGCAATTTCATCCTCGCCCTCAACCCAACTCGTCCGGAATGATACGGGTTAACTTTCCCAAACCATTGACGATTTGAGGCCTGCACATAACTGGGGAGGACCAATTCTGTCCCCGTCTAGTTGAAGATTGTTTGGACTCCTTGGGCTGGGCATCTTAGCTTTCTAAGGGCATTTCACGTTTCACTTAACACTACCCTTAGATTTTCGCTGTGATTCGGCATGTATTTCACACGGCGCCATCTATCTAGAGGGAGATAATCCAGTTCGAAAGTTGTTCCCAAAGCATGAGGTCAAATGTTGGCCCCATTTAAACGAGCCAATGAAATTATCTGTATTCAAATATTTCTCACACATGCAAACATCATTCCCCTTCTTAGATTTCCGCTCGGGAGTTCCGAATGATGCAAACATGTCAGTTTCACGAGGCGCAAGACTGGGGGAGTCTACGGGAGACCAAAACGAAGTTGTGCAAATTAGCTATTTTATTTCTCACTCTAATGGAGCATGCTTCTTTGTTTATCTTAAGAAACAAACGGCCTAACATATTTGAAAACAAAATAAAATCGGCGGCAGACCACAGGAAAATGATATGCTTTTTATTTTGTGATGGGGGCACTTCGAGGCCCACCATAGGATCATTTCAATCGATCGCTTTCTGGAGGTGTATCTTCGTTGTATGAATGTGATTGCACCGATGTCGGATGTAACGGGACCAGTCGGATGTGACCATTTGGGAAACGCCCTATTACACTCAGATAGCACCCGTTACCGCATGGCTACGAGCAGAAGTTTCTACATATGATCGTGCCATGCGTTCGGATGATGTGGGCTAGGAGACTGAAAATCAACCTCGACAGGAAAATTGAAACAGCCCAAGCTGCATGGTCGCACGTCCCAGTGACGTCATATGTTATATTATTTGTCTTGCAACCCCTTCCTCCTAATTCATCAAATGCTAAAGCTTTGCAGACGATCACCTAGAACTGGATGATCCGCATATTAGCAGCGCTGTGAAGGATGTATACCCGCCTTTCGCTTCACGAGATTTGAGGGAAGCTGCTGATACTAGTAGGGTAAAACATATTTTGGCCTATATCGTTACAAGAATGAAATCAGCTTTCCATTAGTAAATCCATTAACAGCATCTAATTCCGCTTAAGGTGGAGCTAAGGCCCATGTGATTACTTTATAGTCTCCACATGAATACACGCAATAAAAGCACGACATAGATACCAAGGCCACGTCCGAAAATCCTTCGTATTATACTGTCTGAATGTAATATACTGAGAGAAGCCTTGTTGTGGATTCATATGGTATATTTGTTTAGTCGCCAAACATATCTCTGCAATACGAATAGACACTGCTATCAACTATAATGCTATTACGTTTGGTTAACATTAGATTTGGTGTCAATTCAACCACGTACATTTGTGCAAAAAAAGATATAAAGTACACTCACGAACAAATTTATTTGTAGTGAAATGTATAAACATAATATATAAATTACAAGCGTCTGGTCCGTCATTCATAATTCAGCCGTCGTCCATTAAAGAATATACGCGTTCATATTCCATATAACAGCATTAGCATCAAATTGAAAAAGACAATCATAGTATACATAAACATAGGCCAGTTTCCTGCAAGAGAGAAGGGGTCAACAGTTTTCAATGATGCCAGAAGACCTCATGATGTTTCAAAAACATCAAATCCGTATCGCTTATCAGTATTGTTAATCCATATGATATTCGTTGTAAAGTCGTCATCTTGAGAATGATGTATCTCAGTCACGCTTGCACAAAGACAAAAGGCATGCACAGATTATACTCTATACTCTATAAAAACAATGTACGTTAAAAGGGCTGCAATGAAATTTAGACACAGCCATCAATTAGTGAAATTTATCCTGCCTGAAACGTTCAACCATTTATATTTACCCACAAAGACATTCCAAATCACATATACAATACTGATTCGATTTGTTATATGTATTTAACCATATATAAAGACATGCCTATATCCAATCAATAATGCATACAATATATGTTATATAATAAAAAAATTTAAAGACAAACGCTGAATGACAAACGTTCACACATGTATTTAAAACAAGCAATTCCACATATACAACAATGAGTCGATTTGCAATATGTATTCAATACATATACAAAAACATACCTATATTCAATGCAATGTATACAATTTATGTTATATAATCTAATTTTAAAAGACAAACTTAAAAAGGTATACATGTATTTAAACGATCAATTGCAGATAGGCAATACTGATTCAGTTTGTAATATGCATTCAATACATAATTATACAGAAACAAACATATATTCAATGTAATTCTGAGTACAAGATACATTATATAATATAATTTTAAAAGACAATCACTCAGTTGCACATACACAATAATGATTCAATTTGTAATAGTTATTTGATACATATTTAAAGGCATACCAATATTCAATGGAATAATGCGGACAATATACATTTATATAATCTAATTCGAATAGACACGCTTTCAAAGATGTTCCACGTGTATTTCAAACGGCAATAAGTGAGAGAGTTGAAATAATCATTACTGGGAATATCATTGGGATGACAGGGGTAAGATTTAACAACGGTTATAGACTGCCCTAGTTTCCTCATTATTATTATAGCCTAATTATGTAGAGGAGGTATCTGCTGATATTAGACTGCTGTCTGTCTTAGAGTAAATGTCGGCCTGCTTTCGTTTGCAAATTGCCTTTAACATTTTCCACGTTCGCCTGTTAGCACAATAAGCCATAAAGATTAGCAAACCTTGACTTCCGGTCAGCACTATAAAGAGGTACCACAAAACATCAGACTGAAAGATGGCGGCCACAATTCCGAAAACCCACGTGAATCCGAAAAGAAGCGAAAGTTTAATATACACATATACGTGTTGTCTGTTGGTTCTCTATAAAAATGAAGCGGGCATTCTCTCTCGTCGACTTTATGACAAAAGAGATGATTACAATTTCGACATCGTAAACTATCCCTTTCTGGATAGTAATATTCCAGTGGGACCTGCATATGGCGTATACATATCTCGCTTAGTAGCATTTGCTAGATCCTGTGTTAAATGTGATGATTTTAATCCACGTCACAAAACATTGTTGCAGAAACTTATAAAACAGGGCTATTCCACCAAGCGCCTCCACTCAAAGTTTCTCAAATTTGGCGATACATATCGCATGCTGATAGCAAAATACGAACGTAGCGTGCAAGATCTATGGCGCTACGTTTCGTAACTTGTGTCTAATTCCGCTTAACCCGGGGCTAGGGGCCGTATGAACCCATGTACTTCAAGATCCTCATGGTACTCATATGAATAGCACAATCAAAGCGTGACTGAGATACATCTTTTTTTTAGATGACGACTCTATAACGAATATTATGGATTAAGAATACTGATCAGCGATACGGATTTGATATTTTTGGAACATCATGATGTCTTGCCGGCATCATTGAAAACTGTTGACCGCTTCTCTCTTGCAGGACAAGCCTATGTTTATGTATACTATGATTGTCTTTTTGAATTTGGTGCTAATACTGTTATATGGAAAATGGAATAGGTCTTTGGATTATGGACGCGGATATTGTCTAATGGACGACGGCTGGATTATGAATGACGGACTAGACGCTTGTAATCTATTTGATACTTCTTTCATATCTGGAACATTCCTTATTGCGATTATGGTACGAACAAACCAAATCATATTACAGAGAAGCATCAATCCCAGTGGAACAATGAATAAAACTATAAGTATGTTGGGGCCTTTCAAAAAACAGATATCACCGCCATAACCCATCTCGCTCACACCTGACATGGAGAGATACTACAATCCCTCATCAGGACCTTATTGACCGTCTAAGTTCATTAATAGTATCTGTGTTCAAGAAAACTGATCGTAGATATATTAATGTCGGAAGCCATAAAGCATTCTTTAGCTCGACTACATACAAGAGATATCATTCATAGGATGTTTCTTTGTTTATAGAGTTGCTTGAATTTCTCATTAAAAATATCTATGTGAAATTTGGCAACACAATATATCAGCAGCATATAGGTATTCCAATGGGTACTAATTGTGCACCCCTGTTGGCCGACCTGTATCTGTTCTCTTATGAATATGACTATATGCAGGCGCTTTCAAAAACCGATCCATTCAAAAGCCCGTTCCTTCTCATTCACCAAACGCTATATAGACGATCTTCTCGCTGTGGATAATCGCTATATAAATGACGCAGTGAAGGATATATATCCACCTTCACTGGATTTGAAGGAAACTACAGATAGCCTACAGGCACATCTTATTTAGATCTCTATCTCTATAAAAATGAAGCGGGCATTCTCTCTCGTCGACTTTATGACAAAAGAGATGATTACAATTTCGACATCGTAAACTATCCCTTTCTGGATAGTAATATTCCAGTGGGACCTGCATATGGCGTATACATATCTCGCTTAGTAGCATTTGCTAGATCTGTGTTAAATGTGATGATTTTAATCAACGTCACAAAACATTGTTGCAGAAACTTATAAAACAGGGCTATTCCACCAAGCGCCTCCACTCAAAGTTTCTCAAATTTGGCGATACATATCGCATGCTGATAGCAAAAATACGAACGTAGCGTGCAAGATCTATGGCGCTACGTTTCGTAACTTGTGTCTAATTCCGCTTAACCCGGGGCTAGGGGCCGTATGAACCCATGTACTTCAAGATCCTCATGGTACTCATATGAACAGTCTCAATCAAAGCGTGACTGAGATACATCTTTTTTTTAGATGACGACTCTATAACGAATATTATGGATTAAGAATACTCATCAGCGATACGGATTTGATATTTTTGGAACATCATGATGTCTTGCCGGCATCATTGAAAACTGTTGACCGCTTCTCTCTTGCAGGAAACAAGTCTATGTTTATGTATACTATGATTGTCTTTTTGAATTTGGTGCTAATACTGTTATGTGGAAAATGGAATAGGTCTTTGGATTATGGACGCGGATATTCTCTAATTGACGACGGCTGGATTATGAATGACGGACTAGACGCTTGTAATACAAGATAATATAATTATGATCGGTGACAGGTTACAGAATAAAGTGTAACGAACTGGCCGCTTTGACTGACTCAGTGTATCGCGCGCAATAGCTATGCCCGTAAAGACTTTGTGCATGTGTTAAGCAGATGTCGCCATCCATGCAAATGCCACCAACCAGAAGTAGTGGATGATAACCCCTACAGCTTGACACAGAACCACGTTATCTGTCCAACTGGTTCCGATTAAGAAGAAGAGCTGAGCAAAGAACAAATGGAAAACAAGCGCCATCGTATTTTTACCTGGCACTGTTTGAAAATGAGGTATTAAAAAATAAATTATGAAAGTCACGAATAGTCCGATAAGAGATAAACTGATGCATACTAAGGAGACCAGAGCCATCGCAATGTTATTCGATGTGCCCCTGTTGAATTGTCTCGTAACGGATCCATTATTGGCTTCTTGGAGAGTAGTTCGGATTAAGGCTACGACATCAGAACACATTTTCAACGTCTCTCCGCAGTACAACAGCCTCGACCCATTCAGATAGATGGTGCGGTTGTCATATTCCAGTGCGGTGGACTGGTGATTGTAGGTAAAGTTGACCACTGTCAGATTATATTCTAAAAAGGCACAATCGAGGATATTTTCCACTCTAGGAAATTCCACGTGTTCAAGACAATCAAATTTGTTACAGGTGCTGTCAAGTTTGATCTGGGGCTCGATAATCAAATTTCTTCGTACTACTAAGTAATCATTCATCCAATGTTCGTCCAGGTAGCAAGGCACCGATACAGACGACACAGTAATATTAATGTCTCCATTGGAGTATATCAAAGTAAGACTGATTATATCTTTCAGGGCTTGTTCCATGTCTTTTAAGCTTCGATCCGACGCCGTCACCACCTGTCCAAAAACTGAGATAACGTCAATATCAGTCTGAATGGTGATGGCGAAAATTTCTTCCGGTGGTCCAACAGGAAGAAGCTGTGGGTCCATCTGTTCTTGTAAGAGTTTTTGTTCCAAATGAGTGAATATGAACGGCGAAAATGGCGCTAAAATAGTCCTCAGTTCCTTCTCATATTGGGTGGAAATACCATTGTCCCAAGAATTCAAAGTTCCAGAATTTGGACTAATCAGTACCGAAAAAGAAAATCCCAATCCTTTTGTTGACGAGAAAGCAGTCACATTCGCCGTTTACTAGAACGCGTCTTGGAGAGCAACGAAGTTCCTGGCAAAGTCTCTGTAAAAGATTAAAGCAATCAAAAGGAAACATTTGAGATACATTTATTAATAACCTGAAATGGGTAGTAAACATTTTGACATAATTGATTAATTTTCTCTCTTCCATCCCTCAGTGTATTGGAAATGTGTACCATATGAGCAGTTGATCTACTTGACAATTGTCGGACCATTGTGATGTAGCCTTATCACCAGTAAAATATAAACTTTGCCGCAGAGCTGTTGAGCAGATACGTTAGAATAAAGTAAGCCTTCATGAACTGTTTTCCCCTTATATTATCCTTTTATTTCGTCATCCATGTTCTCACTACAACGCACAGTCTAGAATGCAAGACAAGATATTACCTACCGAAAATGGATCAAACGCCTGGTCATGCTTACAGGAGAACCTCTCCATGTCGTACTCGTTCGTGATCTCAACGTCCGAGTTAAAATCGAGGAGAACACTGAGAGGGAAAGGTAATCCTCCGGGCAGAACTCTGGAGCAAGGCATCATTGTGTTCAGAATGGCACCGTTGCAAATTGCACAGAAGATATTTTTGTATGAGGTAGGATGAGGCGATGGACCGTAGTAATATGCAGTGTGGGCAAATAGCCCACAAAGATGTTCCACCATCGGGATCCTCGCCGTCCATCCTCCTGTGACGTTACATGTGTCTATGGATGCAGGATAACATGGTCTCGTTGTTACTTCAAACGGGGAAAAGCTAGTAACGTCACAAGCCAAAGAATTCAACACAAGTTTCCACAACTCTTCTCTGGTGGCAGCTGTGTTCAATTTTTCGTCTGGATCACACTTAACTTGATGCCTCCATGGACTGGTGTTGGTAACGCCATGACACTTGGCACAGTAGATGTTTCTGTAAGTCACCTGAGATTCTATGACGGACACTGGGGTTGCTTGATCTCTATAGTACTTATCCGGATGATCACATTTTGACACAGCGTCTTTGTCCGAAAAATTATCAGGGCAAAGGTAAACCGCAAAGGTAAACGTTGTGTGATTGACAAATATTCCTGTGCAATTAACAGGAATATGTCTTCCGCATACACAAGTAGCTTGAAAACACGACTCAACTATCGAAATGGAAACGAGTAGAGAAGCAGATGGTGTAAGCATAGCAGCCATGTTGGATGCGAGGTGAAACTCTCTCGGTCAAAATCTGTATGTTCAATGACCATCGGACAGAATAGCTATTTATATATTATGCATTTCCGCTTCATAGCCAAGCTGTACAATACAAGTTTGCGAGGAAACCATTGATGTGTAAACTCACCTCCTCTGGGAAATGTATAGACACACATCAATAATCAACTAAAGGGTTGGACAGTAACATTCAATTCCCAGTTCTCGCCCTGATAGTTATAACTTCATCTAGTTGTTTATCTCTATTAAGCAGGCAAATGTTCATAACAATTGACATCATTATTTAATGAAAGAGTGCAACGATAAATGTTTGACTTTGGGATTGGTCTCAAATAACTTCGAATTACCAAGAGACGAATATGAATGGGCAATGGATTTTCATAGAACAGAACAGTCAAATATTCGTCAGACACAACTGGTGTCTTGTCAGCAGGTCAGACTAGAGGCCACGGCCACACTTGATCCCATCGGCCTCGTGTGAACTTGCCGTCCCTTTCACATGAGCAATATAAATCTGCGGTATAGACAGATGAAGAGCATCTAATACCGCTTATGCCGGTGCTAGGGGCCGTGTGGTCATATCATCCAAGTTGCCACATGATCAGGTACAACAAAAGCGTACCTGAGATACAACACATATCAAGGATCGTTAGATTATTGGTATGTGCTTTAGAATAGGTTAACCGGAAGACTATACTGTGAAGTCATGTCAATACGAACGTAGCGTGCAAGATCTATGGCGCTACGTTTCGTAACTTGTGTCTAATTCCGCTTAACCCGGGGCTAGGGGCCGTATGAACCCATGTACTTCAAGATCCTCATGATACTCATATGAACAGTCACAATCAAAGCGTGACTGAGATACATCTTTTTTTAGATGACGACTCTATAACGAATATTATGGATTAAGAATACTCATCAGCGATACGGATTTGATATTTTTGGAACATCATGATGTCTTGCCGGCATCATTGAAAACTGTTGACCGCTTCTCTCTTGCAGGAAATAAGCCTATGTTTATGTATACTATGATTGTCTTTTTGAATTTGGTGCTAATACTGTTATGTGGAAAATGGAATAGATCTTTGGATTATGGACGCGGATATTCTCTAATGGACGACGGCTGGATTATGAATGACGGACTAGACGCTTGTAATGTGTCAGTATGTCGGCACCTCTTCCCACTTCCCTTATATGTGTTGTAATTTTTACCTGTATATGGCGAGATTCTGCTGGTGGACGTTTCGTCTCCGAGGCCCGCCCCCTGTACAGACCTTTTGGTCTCTAATGGACGACGGCTGAATTATGGATGACGGACTAGACGCTTGTAATTTGATATATGTTGGCATTTGTGGGAAATTGATGCTGGGTCGACATTGGGCCTTACAGACTAGTCTTTTCGGTTAAATGCCGTGATTTTCATCTGACGACGACACAGCTCAGCAATCCCCAGTGTACGAGTTGTCACAGCGAAACAGCTCACCAATTACCACTATACGAGTTGTCAGAGCATTTCCATCTTAGCTCTCTAGATTTGTATCTAATACCGCTTATGCCGGTGCTAGGGGCCGTTTGGTCATATCATCCAAGTTGCCACATGAACATGTACAATAATAGCGTACCTGAGATACAACACATATCAAGAATCGTTAGATTATTGGTATGTGCTTTAGAATAGGTTAACCGGAAGACTATACTGTGAAGTCATGTGGCTGTGTCAGTATGTCGGCACCTCTTCCCACTTCCCTTATATGTGTTGTAATTTTTACCTGTATATGGCGAGATTCTGCTGGTGGAAGTTTCGTCCCCGAAGCCCGCCCCCTGTACAGACCTTTTGGTCTTTTTTTTTTGTCGATTTTTCGGTCAGATTTTCCGAATTTTTTATTTATGCAATTTCTTCGCAAAAACTGCATGATAAATTGGTAAATGTTATTGTGATGTGAAATAAAATAGTTTTTGCCCACTTTTCTTCGCGGAAAAACAAAAACATCACTTTTCTGGTACCTCACGTGGCCGACATCTGGAATTTACCCAAAACAAACCAATAAATTACTGTTGTTTCCATCGTGAAATTGATTAACAAAGCGACACAAATGCACATATATCCACGTAATTCCCACGCAGCTGACAGTATTACTCCCAATTTGAGAGACCACATAAACTCGTCCACTGATATTGGCACGATGCCATCCGAGATGGGAGCATCGTGTCAATATCAGTGGAAGATTTTTATTTTTTTTTATTTTTCATTTTTTTTTATTGCTCCATTTCATATACATATTAATGCCCACGAAATACCACATATAACAGAAATTTAAAAAAAGACAAAAGAAACAGAAAAAGAAGAAGAAAAAAAAAGAACAATCGAGAAAAAAGGACAAAAACAAAAACAAGAAACAGATACAATACAGATGCAGTTATAGTCAACTAGAATCTCAATATTTGTGATTATATATCTTCGAAGTGTTTATGCCAAAAAACCCCACTGTTTGGAAAATTCCTCTATTTTTTCGGTTTTAACTGCAATATATTTCTGCGTCACATAGACGTTCTTTAGCTTATATATAAAGGCGTGGACTCCTAGTTTTCCGTTGGAACACCTTGTAGCATATATGTAATGCTTCAATGCTAATAAAATAATGTTTTTAGCTTGTTGGTTGTTAGATGAATAATATATTCCAAAGAGTATCATATTTCTGTTAATGTGGTATCTGCAATATCGTGAAAGGCTTTTCTTATTTCTGTATACAACTCGCGCACCTTCTCGCATTCCCAGAAGATATGTAATATAGTTTCCTCGTGAATTTTACAAAATGTACATAGAGGTGATTCTAATATTTTTATCTTGTACAAGAAGGAGTTTGTGGCCAAAATAAAATGGTTTATTCTATATTGGGACCACTGAAAATTAGTGTTTTGTGTCATTGTGAAGTTTAACTTATAAATTTTCCTCCATTGGTCTGTGCTAATATTATCTAGTACAGAATTCCATCTATGTTGACCACTTGGAACTACTTCTGTCTTTATAAGAGTTTTATACATATCTTTAGAACCTTTAATACTATGACGAAAAATTTGGATATGATAAGGAATTAATGTGGCTTCCAATATAAATGATTTATCTCCGCCAACTTTATCCGCAATTTTTTTAACAGCTGACATAACACTATAGAATTGTAAAAAATGTACGTTTATGTTGAATTTTTCTTTAAAGTTCCTATACGATAGGAGCCTCCCTGTTGTGTCAAATAAATCATTAACTACTCGTACATCTTTCTGATACCACGTTTTATAATAAAACGGCTTATTGTCGATTTTAATGTTAGTATTGTACCACAAGGGGCTGGCTAAAAACTCCTCCCAATTATTAGCTTTTCTGCTATTTGAAATATTGATCCATGAAAGAAAAACATCTTTCCAGTACGCATTTTTTACTTGGTTGATATTTTGCATCAAAAATGCTTCTCCAAAATTAATTATTGAATCCTCTGGAACAGTCCAGTAAAGAACAGATTTCCACTTGGAATATTGGCTCAAAATTCTTCTAATCCATGTGGATTTTAGTGCATCTACAAAGGCTCTAATGTTAATCATCTTCAATCCCCCTTCTTCATAATCACGTGTTACCACATCTCTTTTAACTTTACCAATAGGACTTTTCCAAATAAACTCAAAAAACATAGTATTCATTTTTATACGCCCGCCAAAAAGGCGGACGTATTATGTGATGGCGGTTTCCGTCCGTCTGTCCGTCCATCCGTCTGTCCGTCCGTCCGTCCGTCTGTCCGTCCCCCGTGTCCGGTCTATATCTGGAACAGTTTTCTATTTACAGTTCCAATTTTTGATGAGTGGATACCCTACGGGGAGACGATGTGTCGCATACAAAAATGAAGGTCGCGGTCAGAGGTCAAAGGTCACTGGCCTGAAAAACAGGAAATCAGTGAAGTGTTCGTGTCCGGTCTATATCTCTGGATGTTTTCTATCCACAGTTGCAATTTTTTGTGAATGGATACATCAGGTGATGACGATGTGTCGCGTACCGAAATTCAGGTCGAGGTCAGAGGTCAAAGGTCACTGTTGCCTGAAAATCAGGAAATCACTGATCATTGATAGTTTTCTATCTACAGTTCTAATTTTTGGCGAGTGGATGCCCTAGGGGGAAATAATGTGTTGCATGCCAAATGTAGGTCGAGGTCAGAGGTCAAAGGTCAGTGTGAATGAAAAATCAGGAAATCATTATAAATTTCCATTTTTTTGTGAGTGGATTCAATAGGGGGAATGAAGTGTTGCATATCAAAATATAGGTCAAGGTCGAAGGTCAAAGGTCATTGTGACCCAAAAATCAGAAAATTATTAAAAATAACATTTTTTTGTGTCAGTAGATGCATTAGGGGGACTCAATGTGTCACATATTGAAATGTAGGTCAAGGTCAAATGTCAAGGTCACTGTGACCCCAAAATCATGAAATTGTTAAAAATCATGATTTTTTTAATATTGAGAAATTACGGGTAGTTGTTTTGTCATGTACCAAAATTAAGATCCAGGTCAATAGCCAAGATCACTGTGACACCAGAATCAAGGTCAAAGGTTATTGTGACCTAAAAATCAGGAATTCATAAATAATTACTAATTTTTGGTGAGTGGATTCAATAAGGGCAAATGAAGTGTCGCATGCCAAAAATTAGGTCAAGATCAAAGGTCACGGTGACCCCCAAATCGGTGAACTATCAAAAATAATATCTTTTTGTGTCAGTAGATACATTATGGGGACACGATGTGTCACATACCAAAATGTAGGTCAAGGTCACTGTGACCCCAAAATTGTGAAATTGTTAAAAATCTTGATTTTGTGTGTCCATTGAGAAATTATGGGGAGATGGTTTGTCATGTACCAAAATTTAGGTCAAGGTCAATAGTCAAGGTCACTGTGACTCCAGAATCAAGAAATCTTTGAAAATTACTTTTTTTGTGTCAGTAGATACATTACGGGGACATGATGTTTCACGTACCAAAATGTAGGTCAAGGCCGAATATCAAGGTCACGGTGACCCTCAAAATCATGAAATTCATAAAAATCATGATTTTTTTGTGTCCATTGATACATTGACGGAAGACGATGTGTCGTGCATCAAAGTTTAGGTCAAGGTCAAAGGTCAAGGTCACTGTGACCCCAAAATCAGGAATTCATTAAGTCACATTTTCATATGCCTGTCGAAGACGAGATCATGTAATGCGATGTTGCGTTCTGCATGTCCATTCATCCATTAACATTTGTTGTCCATGCGATATCTCTAGTTTCAAGGTATGGAATGGTATCAGATACCTTACTCGCATGGCGAAGAGGAGCCATACATTAGTCAAATGTCAAGGTCACAGTCCCCCAGAATTGAATCAAGTTTAGCTGACTATATGTGTTAGGTTGAAATATTCAGAGTTCTCTCCCCTACATGTATATGGCATTTGTCCTGTGGAGTTGTCTCCCGTGTTTGATACAGCTACATTTAGTTAAACTGTTGTGAAATAGAAACCATACATTTACTAATTTAACGTGGAGAGGGGTCCTTTATGAACTTCATACCTGTTTATCAACTCGATAACAAAGGTTTACTTCATCACTTTCTTCTTTCTTCATGAAAAATTCTCTCGTCTGCAAGAAATCCATTTGCAGGAAAAGTACTATTATCTTGTGTTTGACTATTGTCGATTTCATTGTGGGATATGTGAGCTCTCGGTTCTTGCTCCAAGGTCACCTAGTTTCCAAGAGTTAAGCTCATTTTAGTTTATCATTCAATTTTAGATGTGATATGTTACATTCTCAGAAGCACAAAATTGTATACCTTTTTCTGGATTGCTAGCTACCAATTGGAATCAAGGCGATTAAACAACCTTGAAATTTGGACCAATGTAATTCCAGATATACGGGCGTATATTGAAGCCCTTTGGGCTCTTGTTTAATAAAGTTTTCTGATGGGTTTGGTAGAGCTAGAAACAAGTGGTTAAGCTGAGGGATGATCAAGAATTTCAACACTGTTATTCTCCCGATGGGTGTTAGGTTTCTTCTACTCCATTGTCTGATCAGAGCCTGCAATAAGTCTCTTTTCAAAATTTTGTTTGCATATATTCGCTAAGTTTATGTCAAAATCGATTCCTAACAATAAAAATCGCTCTTTACCCCATTGTAGATTCCATTGATGGCACATTTCCGTTTCATTATATTTCATTTTTCCTATCCATATGACTTGTGTTTTGGAGAAGTTAATTTTCAATCCTGAAATTTTCCCAAATTGATCTATCTCTTCTAGTGGTGCTTTTAAAGAGTTCTCTGATCCATCTAGGAGAAGTCACGTATCATCTGCAAATTGTGATATTTTTAATTCCACGTCGCCAATGTATATTCCCTTTATATCCTTATTACCCCTAATTTTAATAGCTAGGATTTCAGCACATAGAATAAAAAGGTATGGAGAGAGCGGATCTCCCTGTCTACAGCCCCTAGATATATCAAAAAATGCAGAAAGATTTCCTCCTTGATTAACTGCTGATTTTATATTTTTATAGAGTACCCACTTTTGAATTGATGGACCAAATTTAAATAGATTTAATACTTTCTTTAGAAATTTCCAGGATATCGAATCAAAAGCCTTTTCGAAGTCGATAAGCAACAAAAGTCCTGGGATCTGATGTTCCTCTGTATACTGTAAAACGTCGTATACTAATCTTGTATTTTCCCCTAGATATCTCCCGGAGATAAAACCGGTCTGGTCGCCATTTATTATGTTTTGAAGTACAGGTTTTATTCTATTTGCAATGCTCCCAGATCCAATTTTATATACGGTATTTAGCAATGAAATAGGTCTCCAATTCTTCATAAAATGACGCGGTTTATCACCCTTTGGTATACATGTTATTATTCCCTGCTTTTGTGTATTTGAAAGTTCCCCCTTTACCAAACCAAAATTTTGGTGACCGGACAACAAAATAGCCCAATTGTTTCCAAAATACTTTAAAGAATTCCGAAGAAAATCCATCAGACCCAGGACTCCTGTTGCTTTTCATATTTCGAAGAGTAATCCCTGCTTCAGAATGAGAGATGGTATCTTCAAATTTAAATGAATCGGCATCAGACAGTTCAGGTATTTCCAAATAATAGTTCTACGTTTGAAATGTCAACATTTGTATCCTCAGAATATAAATTCTTATAAAAACTTTCAGCTTCTTTTAAAATACCAGTTTGGTCAGTGATATAATCACCCTGATCCGTTTCTAATCTAGGTATAATTTTACTTGTAAAATTGCGGGTCTCTAATCCAAAAAAATAATTTGTTGGTTTTTCTCCCTCCTCGATCCATTTTGCTCTTGATCTAATAATGTTACCCTTCATTTGTTCACGTCTTATATCTTCTAGGTCATTTTTCTTTCTTTCTAGCATTTCCTGTTTATCTTGTTCTAAATTTTCTTCTAATTCCGAAATCTCTCCCATTAGGCTTTGAATCTTTTCCCTCTCTCTTTTTTTCTTGAAACTAGCAAAAGATATTGTTTTTCCCCTGAGCTCCATCAATAGCGTTTCTAAAAATAGCTGATTGTCTATAGTAAATTCTATCTCGTTATCGTGGATATTGTCTATATTGTCAGGACTATAGATAGGGATAGCATATTGCTCTCTCACTTCTTTTATCTTCTGATTAATACAGTTTATATACTCGATATCATATAGCAGAGAGTTGTTTATCTTCCACAACCCCTTACCTCTTTTAAATTCACTAAGTTGGAGATCCAAAATCACCATAGAATGGTCAGAACAATAGCTGGGTTCTATCAAAACATTTCTTAAACTCGGCAGTACACTTTCTGTTACTAAAAAAAATCTAACCTGGCCTGTTTTAGAGGGTTTTTCCTCCTCCATGTATATCGCCTCTTATCTGGGTATATTTCTCTAAACGGTTCTATTAAATTATTTTCTTCAATTTTCTCCAGTAGTTTTATTCTGGCATTTTGATTGTTTATATGGAGATAATTATAGTAATCTAGCTCGGGATTGATGACTAAATTGAAATCGCCACAGATTATATATTTCTCGTTGCCAAAATCTTCTATTATACTGAATATCTCCTAAAAAAAATTGTGGACTATCAGTATTGGGACCGTATATGGTTAAAATAGTCATTTTCGTTTTCTCTATTTCTATATCAAGTGCTACATAATTACCGTCAATATATCGTTTTTCTTTAAGGACGCTGAATTCAAAATTATTATTAAACAGAACAGCTACACCTCTGAAGTTTGAGGCATACGAGCTAAAGAAACATTTGTAACCCCATTGGTCAATAATTTCATTTTCCAATTCTTCAGTGAAATGGGTGTCCTGTAAGCAGAAGATATTGCAGTTTTTTCCCTTTAAGAAATTAAACACATCTTCCCGCTTTTCGTATTCCCGCAGGCCTTGGCAATTAACACTTAAAATTTTGATATTACTCACAGGATGTTTAGTGTAAAAAATACAAGTATTGATTAATTCCAATGAGAGTTTCTACTATACTGTTTAGCCTACTGCTAATTGTCTCAATCGTTAACAAAGGACATAATAAAAAGACACTAATATTATAGTAATACATAGTGGGTTGTGTATACGTAGATACAATATACTGTTTTGTGGTTTTGATATCCGTGAATATTACCGCAAATATTATACCAAAATATATCAAAAGAAGACGGAGCAAAAGATATATATTCAAAACCAAGGTAAATATATAAGTAATTGATGTTAACACAGCTACTAAAAAGAACACATTTCTTCCTTGTATGTCGTTGTGTCGGTTCTCCTATCCACACCAGGGGATAAGCGTTAATACAAAAAAAGACCGGACTGGTGCATACTTGCGCTATTGAAAAGAAATATTTCTTGAAGTATATTACACAAAAGGACATGGGCGTAATAAAGATCGAAGCGTTTCCATAACATTACTGGGCAAAGGTATGGTGGGTTCCCAAAGATACAGAGTATAAATACACCCTACACGGAAATAGCACACTGTATTTCTTTAACACATGCTTTCAATGCGGAACTCATTTAGCAAATCATGACCAAGGTTATCTGTTAACATTTCCGCGTACACATTTTTGGTGTCTTCTTATATCCAAGGATGAAAAAATCAATCCTCGAAAGTGGGGATCCATATAGATATTGTCAATTCATTACAATCACTTTCTGTGAGAGCTATCATTCATTAGATACATGTAATGATACACTTCCATGGAAAGACTGACTAATATATTTAGTAAATTTGCTTTAGATTAAGTTGAGGAAAGTTTACGTTTGCTTTGGATTTTTCACCTCATTATTATTATCCGTGCAAAAATGATCAACTTTGGGCCTCAAATCAGAAACGCTTCGTCTTTTTCTATACATTTAAGTAAATCGTTAATAAAACATTTCCAATAAATAAAGTTCAATTATACAGTTCATCCCAATAGACAGGTTCATACACTGTGACAAGCCAGGCGCGTAGATATCCAACAAATCCACCGCCCGTCTAACAACGTCCGTTCTCTAAAGCTTGTCTGGGGTATGAATACGAAGTGGATAATTAGGTGATCTTGAGACGTTTTAGAATTTAGTGTTCCTAGCCTGGCGTTCAAATGAGTGTAAAAACGTGTAGCAAGCCTACATCCCATCTCCGAAGGCCCGGTATACACTATAAATATTCACTGTATTATAGTTCAACATATGGAATTGGTGTCGCCTTACATACTGTCCTTACTCATTGTAAATTCATTTGAGATACCGTGCTACCAAAGCCAACAAATCAAGTTGGTAGTAATACTAAGATCACCGTGCATTTGTGTGTGCACATGTAGAACATGTTAGGCGAGTTAAACCAAGTTACACTATATATAAACTAACGATGTCAAAGGAGATCGAAATTTGTCCAGGAAAATAAACTAAAATTGATCAGAGCGTTCAAATAATCCATTGTCCCAGTACCAATCACCAGGGACCCTGTCGTCGTATACATTCTATAATTCAGTTTATATATATCAAACATCCATTTAAATGCTACTATACGTGTACATGTGCAGTTCGATTTCCAGTCTATGATCAAGTATATGTTACTTTGTCCATAGTCCACAGAACATGTGTAAGATCCATTCGTAATTTTAACGTTTATCTTGGTGTTACAACAAGCAGGATATATTTGTAATGGTAGGCCCCCCTATCTGCCTATATGTATATTTCTAGAAATCAACTACCACACTTAGAATGTTACAGTTAGACGGGTCACCAAAGAAACGAAAGTCTGTCACTGCAAATGTCTTCCGAGTAGATCAGTAAAGTTATAAACTTTCCGTCCACCAGGACAGATTGTTGTATGGATATTCCATATTTAATGAAAGGGTCGAAATAATAAGGCTAATAAAATGACAGCACATATAATTAGTCCATGAGCCAGACCCCAAAATTTCATCAATTGGTACCACCTGGGGTGGCAAATTCTCATCATCTTTTTTTGAAAGTCCCATATCCTTAGATGCAAAAAAACAACTTTGAAAGCAATCCGGGACACACAGCTTAGTGGTAGTAATCACCTCTTAAAGACGGACACCCGGGTCCAATCTGAGGGACCAGATTTGGGGGTAGGGGAAATATAAAGTTAAATATCTTTGCAAGTAATGGTGATATAGTGACATTTGGCCTCTCGAAATTTTGGTAATCTGATTCTCTATATGTTGGTATCGGTTATATGCAAATATGTCAATTATGTAGGTCACCAGAGGTCAAAATGTCACGAAATCTGACCCCTGTCTAAAACGTGACAACCTGTAGGAAAACTCGCTGCAGATACCATACCAATGGGACTTTCTTAACCTAAATGGGTTCAAATGGAAGCCAAGAGGTACCCAAGTCTATAACAAGTCTAAACAAGTGGAGATTATTATTATTTAGACTGTAGCACAGAACTGATTTTGACGCATTTTCAAAAATGGTCTTTATTGCGCTAAAAACAGGCAAAATTGTATGAAGTTGGACAGCTTGAAATTAGTTGCATATTTTAACAAATAACTACTCCAAATGCTAATGTCCATGCCTTAGGTCTATTCAGGGATTAGTTAAGCTACATTTCGAGGTAATTAGGTCACCAGAGGTCAAGGTCAAAGATTGTCAAATATTAATTTTCTACATTTTTACTTGGGACTTGTCACAGCGCGACAGCTCACCAATTACCAATATACGAGCTGTTAGAGCATTTCCATCATAGCTCTCTGGATTTTTATCTAATAGCGCTTATGCCGGTGCTAGGGGCCGTGTGGTCATATCATGCAAGTTGCCACATGAACAGGTACAATAAAAGCGTACCTGAGATACAACACATATAAAGATCGTTAGATTCTTGGTATGTGCTTTAGAATAGGTTACCCGGAAGACTATACTGTGAAGTCATGTGGCTCTGTCATTATGTCGGCACCTCTTCCCGCTTTCCTTATATGTGTTGTAATTTCATATTACAATGTATTTACATTGCAACCAGTTTTAAGTACAGAGCATCAGAGACATCCCTGGTGCACCCTGTACCGTATAGCCCGTAGGGCATAGGGTAAACCAGGGTGCGAGTGCACCAGGTATGGGTGTCTACAGGGGTCAAAGGTCAATCGTCCTCCAAATCTGCTTTATCGCTCGTTAAGGCGCTGAGACGGGCGTTAAGGCGTAAAGATAGGGCGTTAAGGCGTTGAGACGGGCGTTAAGGCTTAACGACGGGCGTTGACGGGCGTCACTGCATTTCGATGTATTGGTGGCAATTCCATGAAAATCAGAGCTGAGCTAGTTCACCAGGCCGTTGAAGCGTTAAGCTAAGCGTTGACGTGTGTTACTGTCTATAAAAGCAAGTGTATTCCCAAAACACGCACAGTCGACGTTTAACAGTCAACATGGCTTATACTTGCTCTAAGTGCGAACGCACGTTTACCAGACGTTGCGACATGAGAAAAATATACATGTGGTTGAAGACTCCGAAGCACAAGAAGCCGATACAGAGACTGATGCGAGTCCATCGACTGATACCGAAACAGATATTGCTGAGAGTCTGTCTAGTGATATGGAGAGCTTGACCTCAGATAGTCCGCTTAGGTCCGAGGAAAGTGAGGCAGATCCTACCTTCTGGGATCGTATTGTGAGAGCAGCTATCGATACTCACGCTGCAGCAATCGAGGACGCCGGACAGGATAACTTACAACAGACATACACCCAAATGCGCCCCTGCATCAGGAAAACAGCCATGGCGATTTATGAACAGGATACCTTACTGCTGCTCGAAATGAAAGGCTACCCCACGCACAGGTCCATCATGAAGACCAAGCGTCACTTGGAAGAGGATATGGGGCTACCACCCACCGAGGCCCTGGAAACTGCGATCAGGATGCGCAAACCACTCTTTCAGGACATGCTGCCTCAGTGGTATCCTGAACTGCCCGATGATGTTCAGATCAAACCGAGCAAAGATTGAACTTTCTCAAAGGACGGCTTCTTATTGGACAAGGGCAGCCAAGAGTATGATAGATGAAGCGCCAAATGGCGGCCTCTGATCGGACAAGAGTCTTCTTGAATTGTAAACATGCCCAACGCGGCTCCCCCAGCGTGAGTATGATGTAACATTGGAGAGAATAAACTATATGGATACTTGTTGTTCTTGTTGTTGTTGTTCTCTGATATGTCATCCTTGTTGTTCTCTCTCCCGTCTATATCATGGCGTCAAGGCGTTATGCTAGGGCGTTAAGGCGTAATGACGGGCGTTTACGGGCGTTACTGCATTTCCAATGAATTGGTGACAATTCCATGAAAATCAGAGCTTTCGGGCTAATTCACCAGGGCGTTGAAGCGTTGAGCTTGGCGTTGGCGGGCGTTGCTACAAGATGCTACTTCCCACGACGCATACGGATCCGGAATGCTCCATTTCTACCCCAAGCACCTTCCTTCAAACCCCAAAATGTCCACTTTGGCTATTACTCACTCACTCACCATCGTTAGTGCGTCCATGCGTTAAGACGGACGTTGGGTACGCATCACGGGTGTTGGGCACTCATTCACTCCCTCACTCATTCTGGGAGTTCATTTGGACCATTTTGGCCCCATCAGCCCATCGTCGGGCAGTTCAGGATACCACTGAGGCAGCATGTCCTGAAAGAGTTGTTTGCGCACCCTGATCGCATTTTCCAGGGCCTCGGTGGGCGGTAGCCCCATATCCTCTTCCAACTGACGTTTAGTCTTCATGATGGACCTGTGCGTGGCGTCGCCTTTCCTTTCAAGCGATAGTAAGGTATGCCTGTTCATAGATAGCCATGGCTGTTTTCCTGATGTATGGGCGCATTTGGGTGTATGTCTGTTGTAAGTTATCCTGTCCGGCGTCCTAGATTGCTGCAGCGTGAGTATTGATAGCTGCTCTCGCAATACGATCCCAGAAGGTAGGTTCTGCCTCGCTTTCATCGGACGTAGGCGGACTATCTGAGGTCAAGCTCTCCGTATCACTAGATAGACTCTCAGCAATCTCTGTTTCGGTATCAGTCGATGGACTTTCATCAGTCTCTGTATCGGGTTCTTGTGCCTCGGAGTCTTCAATCCCATGTATAGTTTTCTCCAGTCGCATCATATCGTATCGTTCACACTTAGAGCAAGTATAAGCCATGTTGACAGCTGAACGTCGACTGTGCGTGTTTTTGGAATACACTTGCTTTTATAGACAGTAACGCCCATCAACCCATAGCTTAACGCTTCAACGCCCTGATGAACTAGCTCTGAAGCTCTGATTTTCATGGAATTGCGCCAATACATCGAAATGCAGTGACGCCGTCAACGCCCGTCGTCCCGTCTCAACGCCTTAACGCCCTATCTTTACGCCTTAACGCCCATCTCAGCGCCTTAACGAGCGATAAAGGGGATTTGGAGGACGATTGATCTTTGATCCCTGCGGACACCCATACCTGGTGTACTCGCACCCTAGTGTACCCTATGCCCTACGGGCTATAGGGTACAGGGTGAACCAGCGATGGCTCTGATGCTCTATACTTGAAACTGGTTGCAATGTAAATACATTCTAATATGAAATTCCCAAGTAAAAATGTAGAAAATTAATAATTGATAATCTTTGACCTTGACCTCTGGTGACCTAATTACCTCGAAATGTAGCTTAACTAATCCCTGAATAGACCCAAGACATGACCATCAGCATTTGGAGTAGTTATTTGTCAAAATATACAACTAATTTCAAGCTGTTCAACTTCATACAATTTTGCACGTTTTTAGCGCAATAAAAAGACCATTTTTGAAAATGCGTCAAAAACAGTTCTGTGTCACAGTCTAAATAATAATAAACTCCACTTGTTTAGACTTATTATAGACTTGGAAACTTCTTGGCTTCCATTTGAACCCATTTAGGTTAAGAAAGTCCCATTGGTATGGTATCTGCAGCGAGTTTTCCTACAGGTGATCACGTTTTAGACAGGGGTCAGATTTCGTGACCTTTTGACCACTGCTGACCTACATAATTGACATATTTGCATATAACAGATGCCAACATATAGAGGATCAGATTACCAACATTTCGAGCGGCCAAATGTCACTATATCACCATTACTTGCAAAGATATTCAACTTTATATTTCCCCTACCCCCAAATCTGGTCCCTCAGATTGGACCCGGGTGTCCATCTTTAAGAGGTGATTACTACCATTAAGCTGTCAGTCCCGGATTGCTTTCAAAGATTTTTTTTCATCTATGGATATAGGACTTTCAAAAAAACATAATGAGAATTTGCCACCTCAGGTGGTACCGATATCTGGTCTGGCTCATGGACTAAATCAGGTTTGTCATGTTCTTACGGACTCACCAAACAAGGTCTGTACCACGTCTAGTTTACTATTCAGTCGAGTATTCACAGGTTCAGCAAGATTTCCAAGGTCTCCAGCCCGATCCGCCATTTTTCACCTGCAGCACAAGAGAGACTCCATCTAATTTCACGCGCGTTTTACACCCCGGTTGTTCGGCACGAATTTTGAATGCCTGTCTGTCCAACTCCGAGCGTACCGCTTTCAGGTTATTCGGCAGGTCGGTCTTGATCGTAACTTTTGTACCCTTCAGGTTACTTGTAGAATCCAACACTATTCTTCTGTCATCGTACTGGACAAAGGCTACCAAAATCGGGGGCGGTGGACAAGGCCCGGCACCTGTCCACGGGAGTTTTCTCGGGATTCGGGGTGTGGAAATAAACATCATTTTGTTGACTTTATCCAGGTCAATTTTGAGCCTGTCGACGAACAGCGCGCGTACTAATTTGTTGGTATCTTCTTCGAATTCGTTGCGTGCTTCCATAGGGAGGCCAAAAATCAAAAGATTTTTTTTCCTGCTGTCGATACCTAACGACGTGACATGATCTTGAAGCTGTTTTATCATTGCTAATAATTCCTCTTTGCAATCCGGAATTTGTTGATTGACTACTTCATCTAGTCGGCCTCCCTGAAATTCTAGTGTATGAGAATGTTCGTCAATTTTTGCTTGCATTGACTCCAATTTTTTATCCATTTTGTCAACCTTGCTACCAATTTCCCCTATTTTCGTCAGGATATTTTGCTGGAAGTCTTTCATTAGTTCAGTAAACTCACTTTTCGTAATCCCAGCATCACTACCGAGTCCCGCTGGACTGCCTTCACCGTCAACCGAACGTTCTTGTTCACGGCCTTTGTCCGCCATTACCACGTGCGTTTCGACCTGTTCCAAAGTCGACCCTTTACAGCTTCTTAGAAGGTAGTTCGACAGATGTTTTTGCACTGGTTTCTTGTGGGTTTTCTTCACGGGTGTTTTGTTAACAGAATTTCCCGACATTTGTCCGCGCACCAAATGATACTAATGTCCCTAAACCATGGCTTCTGGAGGAGCAACTTCGACACACACCTGCTCAGGTCGCCATCTTGACCTTTTGGTCTTTGATATATGTTGGCATTTGTGGGAAGTTGATGCTGGGTCGACATCGGGCCTTACAGACTAGTCTTTTCGGTTAAATGCCGTCATTTTCATCTGACGACGATACAGCTCACCATTCCCCAATGTACGACTTGTCACAGCGAAACAGCTCACCAATTACCAATATACGAGTTGTCAGAGCATTTCAATCATAGCTCTCTAGATTTGTATCTAATACCGCTTATGCCGGTGCTAGGGGCCGTGTGGTCATATCATCCAAATTGCCGCATGAGCAGGTACAATAAAAGCGTACCTGAGATACAACACATATCACGAATCGTTAGATTATTGGTATGTGCTTAAGAATAGGTTAACCGGAAGACTATACTGTGAAGTCATGTGGCTGTGTCAGTATGTCGGCACCTCTTCCCACTTCCCTTATATGTGTCGTAATTCAACAAGGGGAAACAGAAGTAGTTTGGGAAAAAGTCATGTTTATTTGTATGGAAAGTTGGCTAGAGAAGGGGCGGGCACCCACCAACCACCCGCTCTGATAAGAGGAGCATTAAAGTGGCTCTCAATTATGTGTAAGGAAATGTTCACATGTATTGTTGGTTAATGTAAAATGTTAAAGGCGTAGTACGATAGTATGATAGGCCCAGGTGTATTATACAGATGATGGAATTGTTGCAAACCTTCGTATTGGGTGCATGGATGTGATACTGAGGTAGAGAGGTACTCCGGATTGTTGGAACTCAGTTAGTCCATGTCCGTTTTCTTTTGTCAGGAGTTACAGATGATCTACAGTTTTGTTGATGCTGACCCACACAGGTTTGTGATAACTGTAGTAAGTCTCAAGTGTTCCAGCAGAAAGTATAGGTTGATTGCAGCAGATGTGGTCAATGGTTGTGCTGTTGTCCGTTGTAAAGTTGCTGAACTTGGGCGTTATATCCGTGAGGTTATCATCCATATTTCGGAAAAATATGCGTTCTCAACAGTGAAACTTTACACAGTAGCTAAACTCTCAGAGTGCAATTTTATTTAAAAATATCAAGAAAATCCTCCCCGCAGTTCTCCATGAATAGTCAAACAAAACTCGGACAGGCAATTTATAGGTTAAATTCGGACGTCATTGTCATTATGACGTTTGCCCGTCTTAGTGTTATAACATGCAGGATTCGAGCAGGGACATCTGTTGGCTGACCTGTATCTGTTCTCTTATGAATATGACTATATGCAGGCGCTTTCAAAAACCGATCCATTCAAAGCCCGTTCCTTCTCATTCACCAAACGCTATATAGACGATCTTCTCGCTGTGGCTAATCGCTATATAAATGACGCAGTGAAGGATATATATCCACCTTCACTGGATTTGAAAGAAACTACAGATAGCCATACAGGCACATCATATTTAGATCTCTATCTCTATAAAAATGAAGCGGGCATTCTCTCTCGTCGACTTTATGACAAAAGAGATGATTACAATTTCGACATCGTAAACTATCCCTTTCTGGATAGTAATATTCCAGTGGGACCTGCATATGGCGTATACATATATCGCTTAGTAGCATTTGCTAGATCCTGTGTTAAATGTGATGATTTTAATCAACGTCACAAAACATTGTTGCAGAAACTTATAAAACAGGGCTATTCTACCAAGCGCCTCCACTCAAAGTTTCTCAAATTTGGCGATACATATCGCATGCTGATAGCAAAATACGAAGATCTATGGCGCTACGTTTCGTAACTTGTGTCTAATTCCGCTTAACCCGGGGCTAGGGGCCGTATGAACCTATGTACTTCAAGATCCTCATGGTGCTCATACGAACAGTCACAATCAAAGCGTGACTGAGATACATCATTCTTTAGATGACGACCTTACAATGAATATTATGGATTAAGAATACTGATCAGCGATACTGATTTGATATTTTTGGAACATCATGATGTCTTGCCGGCATCATTGAAAACTGTTGACCGCTTCTCTCTTGCAGGAAACAAGCCTATGTTTATGTATACTATGATTGTCTTTTTGAATTTGGTGCTAATACTGTTATATGAAATATGGAATAGGTCTTTGGATTATGAACGCGGATATTCTCTAATGGACGACGGCTGGATTATGAATGACGGACTAGACGCTTGTAATTTAAACATTTCGGCTTCACTAGGATGTTAGTCAAACATTGGTGTTCAGATCAAACCATCTTCTTGTAAGACTGAATCGTTCGTGGGGCTTTTGTCCGGGCACCCTTTTACACTGACCAAAAAATGGTCACAAATGTACCCAATTTCAATAGGCTTGTGATTTACCACACAATATGCTACCAAATTTGAAGTGTGTAGCTGCAATGGTTTGGTTTCTAACGCATTAACGTCCTTCTGTGGATATTTTCCATTTGTTGCCATGGAAACTGCAAAAGCACTAAGCACACAATAATGCTACCAAGTTTGAAGTGTCTAACTGCAATGGTTCTGTTTCTAAAGCATTAACCTCATTCTGTGGATATTTTCCATTATGTTGCCATGGAAAGAGCAAAAACACCCAAATTTACTCAATTTCAATAGCCTTGTGCCTAACATTGCTGTATACCAAATTTGAAGTCTCTAGCTGCAACGGTTCGGCTTTTCGAACGTTCACGTCGTCGTGAAGACAGTTTTTGTTATGTTGCCATGGAAACCACAAAAAACAACAAAATGTCCCCAATTTCAATAGGCTTGTGCTTTACCATACACCAATGCTGTATATCAAATTTAAAGTCTCCAGCTGCAACGGTTCCCCTTTTAGAGCATTCACGTCGCAATGTGGATATTTTATAAGATTTTATTTCAGACACAAGGTCCATATTTACATTTAGTTGTGCGAAGAAAAACAAAATATTTATAAAGTACAAAAGCTGAGGAAAAAAAGGTAAGCATGCACAAATACCTACGAATCGCTTTACGCATGTACATATCAGCTGGTATATTACCACAGTCTTATCTTCGTAAATTAAATAGTAGCTCCTGCCATGTAGATGACCGGACCGAATATACTATTACTTCAGAATGATAAATCGTGTTGACTAGCAGGTTACTACTCGATATAACTCTACTTCGAAACGAGTGTACAGCCTTTCTCCAAACTTCCCCAAACGATGGTACTTTGTTGATGGCAAACATACCACTAGCACTACAGCTGTATCTATAATGTAAGAGCCATCTAAAAGCGTTATTGTACATTGTTTTTGTCCCCCGCCGCAACGCGGCCGGGGACTTTAAAATGGTTCTTGCTTCTTTGTGTCCGTGGATGTCCGTGTGTCCGTCCATGTCTGTTCGAAGCGATAACTTCCTAACGCTTTGTTGGATTCTTCCGAAATTCGGAATATGCATTCCTTGCGGCAAGACGCCAGTCCGTATTGCATTTCAGCAACATCTGCCTGAAGGTGGCGCCGCTAGTTCTTGCTTCTTTGCGTATGTGGATGTCCGTGTACGTCCGTGCATGTCTGTTCGAAGCGATAACTTTCTAACGCTTAGTTGGATTCTTCCGAAATTCGGCATACGCATTCCTTGCGACAAGACACCAGTCCGTATTGCATTTCAGCAACATCTGCTTGAAGGTGGCGCCACTAGTTCTTGCTTCTTCGTATCCGTGAATGTCCGTGTACGTCTGTTCGAAGTGATAACTTCCTAATGCTTTGTTGGATTCTTCCGAAATTCGGAATATGCATACCTTGCGACAAGATGCCAGTCTGTATTACATCTCAGCAACATCTGCCCGAAGGTGGCGCCACTGGTTCTTACTTCTTTGTGTCCGTGGATGTTCGTGTACGTCCGTGCATGTCTGTTCGAAGCGATAACTTTCTAACGCTTTGTTGGATTCTTCCGAAATTCAGCATTCGCATTCCTTGCGACAAGAGGCCAGTCCGTATTGCATTTCAGCAACATCTGCCTGAAGGTGGCGCCACTAGTTCTTGCTTCTTTGCATCCTTGGATGTCCGTGTACGTCCGTGCATGTCTGTTCGAAGCGATAACTTCCTAAAGTTTTGTTGGATTCTTCCAAAATTAGAATACGCATTCCTTGTGACAAGACGCCAGTCCGTATTACATTTCAGCAACATCTGCCTGAAGGTAGTGCCACTGGTTCTTGCTTCTTTGAGTCCGTGGATGTTCGTGTACGTCCGTGCATGTCTGTTCGAAGCGATAACTTCCTAACGCTCTCTTGGATTCTTCCGAAATTCAGCATTCGCATTCCTTGCGACAAGATGCCAGTCCGTATTGCATTTCAGCAACATCGGCCTGAAGGTGGCGCCACTGGGTCAAAATAGATTTTTTTTTTTCCGTGTACATCTGTTCGAAGCGATAACTTCCTAATGCTGTGTTGGGTTATTCCGAAATTCGGAATACGCATTCCTTGCAACAGGACGCCAGTCCGTATTGCATTTCAGCAACATTTGCCTGAAGGTGGCACCACTGAGTTTCTCTTCTTCTTGTCCGTTCCAGTCAAAATGGGCCTTCAATTTTGCTATATGAAATCATTCTATTCCACATCATATGATTTACCCTGAAGCTTTTGCATGAACCATATTTTATTTCAGAAGTATAATGTAAAATAACTGGCGGGGAAATCCCCGCAGTACTGAATCCCTGATTTTTGAATTTCATGTCATCTTAAACGAAGGACAACATTTCCTTCTATTTTGCTAACAAATAATTGTATTGCACATCATAGGATTTACCCTGAAGCTTCTGCACGAATCATTTGTCTACACACGTATATTACTATATTAATTACAACTGTGTTCCTAATGTTTGGGTGCACACTGTGCATATGATCAATTTCCTGAATTGAACTGAATTCAACCTTGTTGGTCTTCAGACTGACATGATGGCATACAGTTGTCAGTGCAGTTGTTCATGTACAGGGAGCTTTCTATGAATGAGTTGCAACCCCAAAAGGCTTACAATTTATCAGGCACAGACCCATGTTTTTACCCCTCGGCCATTTTTGGCCTTGTACGTCCGTCTGTCCGTAGTCCGTTCGTGAGCGAGATAGCCGGAAAACTGTTTCGCTGATGAATTCCAAATTTGGTATGCTTATTTGCCTAGTCTAGGACCAGAAGCCTATAGAATTGGGACCTGATTGGGACCTTAGCAGCCATCTTTAATTTCATGCAAAATGGATAATGATCCATATCTCGGAAACCATTCAACTGTTCAATACGAAATTTGATATACATCATCGATACATCAAGCAACTTTCAACGAATTACCAAACAGGCTTTTCTGATTAGCTGGGAACCCTGGATGCCATCTTTAATGCATGCGAAATCGATAATGATAGCATACATATCTCGGTTACCATTCAATTGTTTTATATGAAGGTAGGTATATATCATCAATACATCCAGATACTTTGAATCGGGACCTGATTGACTGAAAACCTTTGGTGGCCATCTTTAATTTAGGCAAAACCATTAATGATCCATCTCTGATTCCGTTGGAGTGCTCAGTGGAAAATTTGGTATACATCATTGATGCATCAAGAGACTTACGATGAATGACAGATCTGGTTTCTCTGATTGGGCGGAAATCTTGGCGGCCATCTTTAATTTATTCAGAATCTTTAATGATGTTTATCTCTGATACCATTCAAATGTTCTATACGAAACTTGATTTACAGCATCGATGTATGAAGAGACTTGCATTAATGAATAACCACATTAGTTCCTCTGAGTGACGGGAAGGATGGGCAACCATCTTTAATTTATGTAAAATCATGATGATCTCTATGTCTGACACTGTTCAAATGCTCAATGTAAAATTTGGTATACATTATCGACGCATCATCTCGGTTACTTCTACACGATGTGCCTTGGATACAGTACTATACTATACACAATTTTTTGTAATTCAGCATCGCAGAAAACCACCATCGATTGCATTTTCAATGGTAAAAGGGTTAGGAAAGAACTAAAAATACACTGCAATGCAGAGTGATTTTGATTGACGCCAGAAATCGCTCAGAACGCTTCTTCGGCGATCTAGACCCCAGGAGCATCTGGGGCCTGGGCGGCACCTGGATCCTCACCTAAAGTGCAATGATAGTGGCCGTACCACTTTGAATTTGCTTCCGACGCCCCCTGTATTAACAGACAGTGTCAACGTACTGTTCCAGCTGTCTCCCGTTCAGTGATTGGTCATTCGACCCCGCCATTTTAAACTAATACGAGCATTTTCATTGGATCACTATTAGATAAGACCCACCCCAATCTTCATACATGACCACGTGACTGTCTCAGTTGACTGATGACATAGCGCGGCCTCGTTTTTGATTTCAAAATCTGCCGTCTAACTGGGAAAATGTTGTTGTTGCTGCATCAGCCGATCATTAGCCCCCTGTAGAAGATACTATAGGCTAATACATGTAGGCTACCATGCCATGAGATGATGCTTGGGATTGCATTTCGCTCACTTGCACCTACAGGTGGCGACAACTGGTGGCAATTTAAAATTTGGTTTCCGGGCAGTAGGTTGAGGATGCCTTCAACTTCTCGTCAAATTTGGTTTGCAGATAATGCCTTGAGATGTCACTTGGGGATGCTTCTCGGTGCTTCACTGCATGGAAACTATATCACAGAAGCAATCAACTTTCAGTCAATCGTTCTGAGTTGATCTTAAAACTTGGGAAGGCAGAAAGACCCTTCCACATCCAACGCTTATGAAGCAGCAGTTGCCTCCCTCATGTATATCCCCTAAGACCAACAATGCTAAAAAATATTGCTGCCATTTCGGCGGGGGACCTAGCATCCTCTGGCTGCTTGTCATATTAGTGATCGCCATCTTAGAAAACACACTCCAGAGCTGACAACAATATAAGTTACTACAGTAGCTAGTAAATAATGTTTTCTTTACGACAGTGGTACATCCACGAAACCGTCTTAAAACTAAATTGGCGCGGACGCATAATTTCCTTCGTTGTGCACTCGTATCTTCATTGTCAGACAAATCATATGAAACAATATGACCAAGATACTTGTATTTACGGACATAATCCAGAGTAACACCACTCAATTTAACACTGGGAGATTTGAAATTTCTGTATCTCTTAGGCAAAAATAGCATACACACTGATAATGCTATTGACAACGGCTGGATTATGAATGACGGACTAGACGCTTGTAATTTTAACCTGTGTATGCCTGGATTCTGCTGGTGGACAAGTTGTCCCCGAGGCCGGGCACCTGCACACCCAACACTAATAATGGATACAATACAAAGAAATAATATTAAGACAGACCCGAGGAACCTTAGTGCAGGTTTCTCGGCCGAGTCTCTAATAGTTCGAAATGACCTTTTTCAATCCAAATGACAGATATATTTCTGACAGCAAAGCAAGGCCACGACATCAACCCTTGTAATATTGCGCTTGATGATTGTTTAGCACCGAATTCTACATATAATAATTTCAAAATTTCTAAGTGTGGACATCGTGGATGTCTCACGTGTCCACTCTTTAATACGTCAGCTTCATTTAGTTCCGCGTTAACTGGTAACTCATATTCTGTCAACTCGTATGTTGATCTTAGTTGTTCCACTACACACTGTATTTATTTAGTTTCCTGTAAGAAGTGTTGTCAACAGTATGTTGGCAAGACCACCCAAAGACTCCATCTTAGGGTGAACGGTCACAGAAAATCCGTTAGGAAAAAGCAATTGCTTATAGGTAGACATTTTTCTGGACCTGACCATGACTGGGATAACTTTAGTATTCAGATCATAGACGTCGTCTATCCATCTACTAAGGATTCCCCCTTTGGATTTGAGAGAAAGATAGTGCCACGGCACTGTAGCGCTCATCTGGCTATAACTGGAGAAAGTGGCTGCGAGAAATTTTTACTGAAGAATTGCAATAGATGAGTTTCTAACTTGCGTTGTCTCCCCTGAACAAAATGGCAACATAGTCGATTTCACAGGAGGTCAAGCTGCAAATTCATGATTGTAATTGGAGGTTATGGAATAAAGGCAATTATACCAAAATATAATGTGTGATTGTCAGTAAAGCTGTATAAGCAATAACCAGAACCAATTTTTAGTATGTGATTGCAGTCGTTCGTCCGTCTGTCCACTTCGTGTCCGGACAGTACATTGGACAGTTTTTAACCTACGATTCCAATATTTTGTGGACATGTCGAGTACGAAATATGTGCGACTGGGTTGTTACGATGGCAATGAGATGTAACAGGACATTTTTCCAATGAAAGTAATCTCTGGTGAGGTATGGCCTAACCAAGATATACCCCCATCTGTCTGCGAAGATGTAAAAGATAGAGCCACGGCACTGTAGGTCATCTCTCTGTAACTGGAGAAAGTAGCTGTGAGAAATTTTTACTAAAGAACTGCAATAGATGAGTTTCTAACTTGTGTTGTCCCCCCCCTGAACACTATAAAATGATCCATGCAGTTATTTCCTGAGATTTTATGATAAAGTTTCATGGGAAATTCAAGATTCGGCAATATTGGATTTTCGAAATGAACCAAAAAAATGGTATCTTGCACAACTGGACCACAAGGGGAACCTGTGTATCAACATCCATGCAGTAATATCCTAAGAATTTACGATAACAAAATTTCATGGGGAAATCCAAGATGGCCACCTGGTGGCCATAGTGGCCTTATTGGATTTTTCAATCAGACCATATATGGTATCCTGCACAGCTAGACCCCAAGGGCAACCTCTGTACCAAATTTGAGAAAGATCCATGCAGTAGTTCCTGAGAAATCACGATAACAATGTTTCATCTGGAAATCCAAGATGGCCGACTGGTGGCCATATTGGATTTTTCAATCAGACTACAAATTGTATCTTGCGCAACTAGACCCCAAGAGGAACCTCTGTACCAAATTTGAGAACGATCCATGCAGTAGTTCCTGAGAAATCGCGATAATGTTTCATCTGGAAATCCAAGATGGCCGCCTGGTGGTCATATTGGATTTTTCAATCAGACCGCAAATTGTATCTTGCGCAACTAGACCCCAAGGGGAACCTATGTATCAAATTTGAGAAAGATCCATGCGGTTCTTCCTGATAAATCATGATAACGAAGTTTCATAGGGAAATCCAAGATGGCCGCCTGGTGGCCATATTGGATGTTCGAATCAGAGCAGAAAAGGTATCTTGCACAACTAGACCCCCAAGAGGAACCTGTGTACCAAATTTGAGAAAGATCCATGCAGTAGTTAACGAAAAATAATGATGACAAGATTTCACTGGCAAATTCAAGATGGCCGCCTGGTGGCCATATTGGATTTTTCAATCAGACCACAAATTGTATCTTGCACAACTAGACCCCAAGGGGAACCTCTGTACCAAATTTGAGAAAGATCGATGCAGTACTTCCTGAGAAATCGAGGTAATGTTTCATCTCGAAATCCAAGATGGCCACCTGGTGGCCATATTGGATGCTCGAATCAGAGCAGAAAAGGTATCTTGCACAACTAGACCCCAAGGGGAACCTGTGTACCAAATTTGAGGAAGATCCACAAAGTAGTTCCTGAGAAATTGCAATAACAATGTTTCATGGGGAAATCCAAGATGGCCGCCTGGTGGCCATATTGGATTTGTGAATCAGACCACAACAGGTATCTTGCACAACTAGACCCCAAGGGGAACCTGTGTACCAAATTTGAGAAAGATCTATGCAGTAGTTCCTGAGAAATCGCGATAACAATGTTTTAATGGCAAATTCAAGATGGTCGCCATGGCGGCCATATTTAAAATCGTATCGACACGGCATGAACAAATTCTGGTGTACTCATTGGGGGGAACATGCATGCCAAGTTTCAGCTTAATCGGCCAAGCGGTTTCAGAGAAGAAGATGTTTACGCACGACGGACGACGGACGACGGACGCCGCACGACGGACGACGGACAATCAGGCCATGACATAAGCCCATCGGGCCTTCGGCCCAGATGAGCTAAAAATCCGAGAGCGGGAATTATTCTGGATGCTAGAACTTGGGTCAGTTTTTCCGTTTGGTTTAAATGATAATGTCAGTGGGTTCGGCAATGCTACAAACCGCCGTTCAAATATATCCAACATTACCCAACTATTTAAACCCCATCAACGGAGACAATGCAGCCATGGTTGGCGAAAGTTTAATAGTTCGATGATTCACGATCATATCACTTTAAATTACTTAGTGGGTTTAACTAACGCACCCAATAGTATACATAGCTTACGTACAGTTCTGTATGCGTTACATCCGAGAGCTTTAAATCAAATAGCCAGAGATATACAACAATCTGCGTCTTCAGGAAATATAATACCATCAAAAATCAGTAAAGTATGTCAAGATATAGCGTATTTTCGGCTGTATCATCCAGTGAACATAATCGAAACATCTCAAGATCGGTGTTTCTTGAAACTCAACTACTTAGATAAAGGACTGGACATCATTAATTTACCTCGAATCCTGAATGATCCAGAGGTACGCAACGCTGTACCAAACTATTTCAAGTTCACAGAACCTCCTTGCATTACATATAAGTATACTAAATCTATAGCCACCAAAATATTCAATTACTCCAATGCTGTCAAGGAGTTTGACTGGAACTTATACACGTCAGGAGGCTATAGTTGTGATTGTGAATTGTCGAACTTTATCTATACACCATGCAAACATATTGTGACTGGTGACCTTGATGTGGTGAGTGATAAGGATCTGAAATTACTCCTGATGAAAGGACCTAAATATAGAGAGCCAAGAAGAATAAATCTGAAGGCCGACCAGAAGATAGTCCTGTCTGCATTAGAACAGTACGTTATTGATTGGTCTAAGCGAGAAAAAGTTGAACCTACAGTACTCGCTGATTGGCTGGACCTCACCAAGAGCAAGGTCGTTGAAACAATCCGCCATATTGACAGAAGTACTCTTCCCCAAGCAAAACAAGTACTGAGAAACCTCAATTCGCAAGAAGTTCTAGCAAATCTCCAGAGTAAATTCGTCATAGTCCCAGCAGACAAAGCTCCGAATAATATAATATTCGTATGTAAATATTACTATTACCAGGTGCTGGTTAAAGAATTGAGTGTAGACATATCTTCATCAAATACGTCTACTTACTCCCAAACTGCATTTACTCTGGAAGATTTATTTAACAATCACAAAAAGTTTCTCAGGGAAAGAGGTATTTGTCTTCCAACCAATCATAACGACATACCAAAAATATACTGGACTCCCAAAATGCATAAATCACCATACAAAGCTAGATTCATAGCTGGTTCTAGAAGCTACACCACCAAGCTTCTTTCAACCCTATTGACGAGGGCCCTTCAGGAGGTAAAAGCATTTTGGGAAAGATGTTGCGCCACTATTTCTAAGAACTCTGGCGTTGAATGTATGTGGATATTGAAAAACTCAAAATGTCTTACGGAAGAACTCGATGCCAAAGGTCACATACCGTACAGACATGTATCCACGTGGGATTTCTCGACTCTCTATACTACAATCCCTCATCAGGACCTTATTGACCGTATAAGTTCATTAATAGTATCTGTGTTCAAGAAAACTGATCGTAGATATATTAATGTCGGAAGCCATAAAGCATTCTTTAGCTCTACTACATACAAGAGATATCATGGGATGTTTCTTTGTTTATAGAGTTGCTTGAATTTCTCATTAAAAATATCTATGTGAAATTTGGCAACACAATATATCAGCAGCATATAGGTATTCCAATGGGTACTAATTGTGCACCCCTGTTGGCTGACCTGTATCTGTTCTCTTATGAATATGACTATATGCAGGCGCTTTCAAAAACCGATCCATTCAAAGCCCGTTCCTTCTCATTCACCAAACGCTATATAGACGATCTTCTCGCTGTGGATAATCGCTATATAAATGACGCAGTGAAGGATATATATCCACCTTCACTGGATTTGAAGGAAACTACAGATAGCCCTACAGGCACATCTTATTTAGATCTCTATCTCTATAAAAATGAAGCGGGCATTCTCTCTCGTCGACTTTATGACAAAAGAGATGATTACAATTTCGACATCGTAAACTATCCCTTTCTGGATAGTAATATTCCAGTGGGACCTGCATATGGCGTATACATATCTCGCTTAGTAGCATTTGCTAGATCCTGTGTTAAATGTGATGATTTTAATCAACGTCACAAAACATTGTTGCAGAAACTTATAAAACAGGGCTATTCCACCAAGCGCCTCCACTCAAAGTTTCTCAAATTTGGCGATACATATCGCATGCTGATAGCAAAATACGAACGTAGCGTGCAAGATCTATGGCGCTACGTTTCGTAACTTGTGTCTAATTCCGCTTAACCCGGGGCTAGGGGCCGTATGAATCCATGTACTTCAAGATCCTCATTGTACTCATATGAATAGGCACAATCAAAGCGTGACTGAGATACATCATTCTTTAGATGACGACTTTACAACGAATATTATGGATTAAGAATACTGATCAGCGATGTCTTGCCGGCATCATTGAAAACTGTTGACCGCTTCTCTCTTGCAGGAAACAAGCCTATGTTTATGTATACTATGATTGTCTTTTTGAATTTGGTGCTAATACTGTTATGTGGAATATGGAATACGTCTTTGGATTATGGACGCGGATATTCTCTAATGGACGACGGCTGGATTATGAATGACGGACTAGACGCTTGTAATTGTCAAAATTGTACAATATGTCGTGCGATTCAGCGTAATCCGAACAGTATTTAAGTAAGGCTTGTAAGGCTTTAGCTGAAGGACAAATGAGGCACATATCGTCGGCATAAAACAGGTGATTAACAAACAACCCAGAAATATTACAGCCGACACCAGCTTCAGATAAAGACACATCCAGATCATGCAGGCAAACAATGTAGGAGATAAGATACCCCCCTGTCGAACACCATTAGTGATGCTAAAGAAGCTGGAAAGAGCAGAACCTCACTTTACTGCAAATTCTTGAAGACTGCACCATACATACAAAATATAAATAAAACATATGGGGATACTTCTATCAATTAATTTCTTTAAAAGCCTCCAATGGTTGACTCTGTCGAAAGCTTTGCTCGCATCTAGGAAACATACAAAAACTGGACTACCATTAGACCGATAAAAATTAATCACCTCCTTTAAAGCGTATATACATTGATCGGTCGAGTGGCCCGGTTTGAAAGCAAACTGAAAATCAGAGCTGTACAAATGCTTTTCACAGTGATGTAGAGTGAGTAGCTCAAATACTTTAGATATAACAGTAGCTACAGCAATGGGCCTGTAATTATCAGATTTTGTTATGTCACCAGATTTATCCTTGACAATAGGCGTAATAATATCATATGTTAGCTCTTTTGGAAGACAACCGTGGAAAAGCATTGCATTTGTGCACATAGATAAATGTATGAAAAACTCTTTAGGTGAATATTTCAGGTGTTCAGAACTTAAACCATCAAACCCCGGTGATTTATTGCTCTTCATGCCATTGACCAAATGACGCAAAATATCAGGTCCAACAGTATGTACATTCGGAAAGCCAGGCCTGTACTGGTCAAGCGCAAACAAGACATCAGACTTGCAGGTTTCGTTATGTACACAATTTAAAATATTGGAGAATTTATTCCTCCAGAGGTTAACTATATCATCCTCACCCTCTACATTATCAACACGACAGGGCAAGGTCATGCATTTAGAATTAGAGATTTTAACCTCTTTCCAGAAATCATCACTAGATTTGCCAGACAGTGCTTGTGCCATCTTATCGGCCCGAATATTTAATTCCTGTTTCTTGCAGTTACGAAGGGCATATTTAAATTGCCTCCTGGTGCGGCACATGTAATCAGCTATTGGTCCAGTACGGGGATCCCTGTGTTCTCGCCATAGAACAAAAGCAGTCCTGGCATGTGCGTGTAAATCGGCCACGCATTCATTCCATCCAGGAACAATATATTCTTTACTGGTCCGTACTTTAGCAAGCGTTTCTATACACGAAACAGTGTTGATGAACAGAATAACTGTATTTTCGATGTCGAATTGAAACGAGAGATATAGTACCAGGAGTGAATCCACGTTAACTTGCCTCTACTTTATATGTGTAACTTCAATGTTGTCACACATTACACCTGTTACAGCAGTATGCTGTCATCTGTATATTTTATTTTGTTATTTTTGCACGATCAGTATTTTTTCATGTTTTGTTTTGTACATACTGGGCATTCGCCATTCCCCTTCCTCGGGTTTATAAAAACAGGCTACTGGAACTTGTCTATTAATCTTGATAAGCATCATGTATACTCATGACGTAGGTAATGAGGGTGTTCCATTCCCGGAGCCAATAACAGCATTACCATTTTTTAATGCAGATCTTCATGCACCTGATATTTTGCCGACTAGTACAAATATCAGTGTTGATATCTCATTCCTAAACAATAAATGTTTTAATCCGATTGCACTGAATGATATTGATCACAGCAAAACTCAAACGGACGACAATAAATATGAAATTTCACACTGGAGGAGTATTGATATCCATCAATCCAATTACTTCACAGAGACATCATTTTTAGAAGAACCTAACATCCAAACCCCTCCTGGCAAAGAATCGCTGTCGTTTTTACATATGAATGCCAGGAGTCTTAAAAAACACTTCTCGGAAATTACAGGATTTATCTATAATTTGAAGCATAGTTTCTCTGTTCTAGGTTTTTCTGAGAGCTGGTTAGACCCCTCGACTGAAAAGTTATTTGAGATTCCTGGATACACATCATTTCCATCATCGAGAAGTAAGAGAAAGGGTGGGGGTCTTGTCCTATATGTTAAGGATTCTATTAAATCATGCAAAATACGGAATGACATCATTTCTTGACAATGATGGCGAATTTGAAACATTATTCCTAGAACTGATCTTCAACGATATCAAATACTTAGTTGGTATATTCTATCGACCCCCTGGTAAGAACGTTAATGCGTTCAACAATCTTCCAACTTCTTTGCTTAAAACACCTGACATAGAACGGAATAAATGTATTCTTATGGGCGATTTCAATATCGACTTATTCAAAATTGATATCCATAGCCCATCGAAAGATTTTCTTGAAATCATGAAATCGCAGTATTTTTTCCCACAGATTACTAAACCTACTAGAGTCAAGTCGCATACAGCAACGCTCATAGATAACATTTTTATAAATTTTTATGAAGATAATCTTCTATCAGGAATATTTTAACAGATATAACTGATCACTTTCCGATTTTTCATTTACTACAGTCCACGCAGGAATATAATCCCCCGCGTTCTAACATAACCTATCGACGAGTTAGCCTAGAAAAAAAGGAAGAATTTAGAACGAAAGATATAAATTGGGATACTGTAGTTCGTGAAGAAGATGACTGTAGTGCTGCGTTAGACAATTTTCTGGCCGAATTTAACTTAAGTGTATAATGATTGCTTTCCAGTGAATACAATCCGGGCATCTTGTAAGCGTATTATTAAACCATGGATAACCCATGGAATACTTACCTCTATCCATGGAAAAAATCGCTTATATCGACGTTATATTTGCAGTCGGGATGACAATGCACATACAGATTATAGAGCTTACAGGAACAAATTAAATCATACTATTCGGCTTTCAAAAAAGAACTACTTCGAAAACAAATTCAACCAGTGCAATCAAGACATTAAAGGAACTTGGAAAATATTAAACCAGTTGATGAATCGGAAGAAAAACGCGTCTCTACCTAAAACATTTTTAATTAATGGTGAAGAGAAAACCGACAGTCTTACCATTGCTAATAAATTTAACGAATATTTTAGCTCACTAGCGTCTAATTTAGACTCAAAAATTCCTCCGGTTCCAAAAACGTTTGGTGAATTCCTAGGCACTGCACCTGTTGAAAGTTTTGAATTTTCTCCAACAACTCCAAATGATGTTCAGAATGTTATTGTGGGCTTGAAATCGGCCGCACCAAGGTTGGATGGTATTTCTATGTCCATTGTAAAACTTGTAGCTCGTCTGTTTCTGTTCCTCTTGCTCATATCATAAACCTGTCTTTCAAACTTGGAATGGTACCTGATTGTCTGAAATATGCAAAGGTTACACCAATCTTTAAATATGGCGAGTCCATGTTATTTGAGAATTATAGGCCAATATCAGTCCTGCCGTGCTTTAGCAAGATCCTGGAAAAAATTGCAGTAAACATGATGCTCACTTTTCTGGAAAAGAATGACATCATCTCGGAGAACCAATTCGGATTTAGGTCTAATCATTCCACTTCACAGGCTGCGATATCTCTCTACGATGGCTTGGTGGCTTCAAAAGAATAAAAAAATTACAGCATAGCTATGTTTCTGGACCTATCCAAGGCGTTTGATACAGTCAATCATGATATCTTAATCTCCAAACTATATCACTACGGTGTCCGCGGGTCACCCAATAACTGGTTCAGAAGCTACCTGTCTGGTAGGACACCATCGTATGTTTCGTATAATAATATAATTTCTTCTCCTACCGATATCACATGCGGTGTACCACAAGGATCTATTCTTGGACCGCTTTTATTTTTGATATATATAAATGATATTAATAACGTAACAGATTATCTCAAACTGATTCTTTTTGCTGATGACACGAATGCAGTTTGTTCTTCCAAACACTTGGCTGATGCTGCTCGAATTATGTCAGACGAACCGCATAATCTACATACGTGGTTTTGTGCAAATCGCCTATCTTTAAATGTCAAAAAAACTAAATATATGATAGTTAGCCCAAGTAAAATACAACGCTTGAGAAACGTCCCAAAACTAGAAATAGCCAGCTAAGAAACTGAAGAGGTTAGTAACTTTAAATTCCTGGGCATCATCTTGAATAATGAACTATAAGTTGGACAACTCATATAGATTATATCAGCAAAAAAATCTCAAGAAATACAGGAGTTATTAATCATATAAAAAGCTCTGTTAACAAGAAAACACTTTATATTCTGTATTATTCTATGATATATCCCTATTTGTCCTATTGTAACATTCTTTGGGGCAATACTTACCTTACTCATCTTAACCCATTAATTGTACTACAGAAACGCGTAATAAGAGTTCTGACTTCATCCAATAAACGTGACCATACGCAGCCTCTCTTTTCGAAATTAAAAATCCTGCCTCTAACTAAACTTCGCCTATATGTTTCCCTAAGTTTTGTACATACTTTTATGTATCACCCTGAAATTATACCGAAACGCCTTAAAAATTATTTTACAAGACTTTCTGCAGTGCGTCGATATCAAACAAGGAACCAGCATATTAATCTTTACAGACCCTTCTATAAGTCAAATTTTTCTTTCCATACCTTGAGAGTAGCAGGACCACGGGAATGGAACAAACTTCCATCTCCGCTCAGATCTATATTCTCATCCTCGCTATTTAAATCCAAGCTCAAGTCTTATCTCATTGAAATGTAGCCTGTTTTTCCCCTTATATTATCACGTGCTATGCATTAACTTGCCCTGTTCTTTTTTTCTGTATTTGTATGTGTTAAAAACTTTCACCTACCGCATCTGTATCATCGTTTTTTGTAAGTGTTACGGGATAGAACAAGCCCCCAGGGGTTTTATTCCCGCCAAAGTTTTCTGAAATCATGTCTTTGTATTGTTAGTGTATAGTTATTGGTGAATAAATATCTATCTATCTATCTATCTATTTAAAAATGTCATTTTCACTTTGAGAGCCCCAAACAATGACATAGTTCCGGTTAACCTTATTACTTTTCTCTAGGCTAGGCAATATATCCCAGTCAAGACACATAAACAGAGGCCTATGATCAGAGGAGATAATATCATATAATACTTGTATTGACCGTATCGATTGGTCGACGTTGAATGAGCAAATGCAATGATCCAGCCAAGAAGTAGATAAATGAACATCGCTAACACACGTATACGTATCAGGGGGAAGACGATCAAAATCAGATAAAAACAAATTGTAATCTGCACAATAAGTTCAGTACCGAAGAGGCGTGAGGGATGGGCATTCCAGTCACCTATGGCAAGAAAGTTCGGAATATCAGATTCCTCCATAATCGCCCTCACTTTGCCAAGACAGTCAAGGAAGGTATCAAGATTTTCAGGGCAATCAGTGGGTATATACACGCATAATACAAGGGGTTTAGTATGAGCTGATACAATACGGATTCCTATTATACGGGTGTCATCATACTCAATAAAGTCAATTTTAGAGCCAATAGATTTTCTCCACAAAATCGCAATACCACCATGTGATCTGCCCTTGGTAAGAACAGTGTCGTCAACAGCAGAAATACCACGACCAGAGAAATCACAATTAATAGAGCCAAGCATACCAAGATCGTGCTTGTAGAGCCAGGTCTCTTGTAATAATCAGATATCACTAATATCACACAGTTCTTTAACCTCTGAGAGAGATGCTTTCAGAGATCTGCAGTTGTACGATGAGATACGTAAGTTTGCGAAAATGTCTATGAATAGTCGTGTTCGTCGTCACTGTACCACCGTGACACGCGATATTCACCGTGACGCCTTGAATCCGTATAGCGAAAATCATCAGAATCTCGGTCATCATAGTTGTCATGACGTAGCCGTTTGTAGTACTTGCGTGCTAATACTTCGTCCGGCCAGAAATCAGCACTCAACAGAGATCTAGAGTACCGACTATTAACACTGATCCAGAATGATGCATAGGAGTTGTATTTAGTCGTCAACTGCTCGCATTGGATTTCAGTACCGGACTTTTCCTTGACATACTTGACAATTTCATCAGGTTTGGTATCCGAATCCAGACGCGTGACGAAAATTTCGACAGGCGGATATGATCTGACTCCACGAAGATTGGATTTTTTCCTGGAATTAGCTCTTTTCACAACAGTAAACTTGCTCGCATCAGATGTCACGGCATTAGAGTATAGAATTGGTGGTTTCTTGGTGACAGTGTTACGCAACGCATCAGGACTTTCATAGGTGTTTGTAGTGTCGTTTTGGAGAACAGGAGAATCATTAATCCTTACCACCGAGGCCGGTTGCTGTTCAACACTTGGTTCGTTTTTTCCAGACTTTGGATCGGGAGATGGATCAGTGACACTAACAGAAATACATGTAGCCTTACTCGGAGTCATATTTTCGGCGGGTTGACGTATTTCGGTAAATTATTAGATCCAGATTTGTCACGATGGGTTGAGATGATGTTGGTGTCACCAACAGCACGGTTAAATTTACACTGCTTAGAGCAAGTTGGGCTTTGTTGTTGACATCTTTGACTAAGTTTGTCTAATTTCTTTTGAACCGTAGCCTAGAAACTGCTCATGGTGTCGATTTTACACGTAACATCATACATTTGCAGCTTCAAACCATTAATTTCACGTATTAGAGTAGAGACATCTATGTGATTCGTTGAGACAGGAGGTAGTCGACTCAGTTTCTTTGCGACAAAACAAGGAATGTCATCTAGTTCCAATTCTTGTAACATTTTAGCGATGTCCTGAAGTGTGTTAATTTTTTTATTTGGACCAGTTCTCTTGCGATATTTACCAGAATAAATATGGATATTTTTCGTTATGTTGCCATGGAAACCACAAAAATCAACTAAATGTGCCTAATTTCAATAGGCTTGTGCTTTACCACCCAACAATGCAGTATACCAAATTTGAAGACTGTAGCTGGAACGTTCACCTTTTAGAGCGGTCACGTCGTTCATCCAGCCAGCCATCCAGCCAGCCGGACAGCGTGACGACATGATCCCATCCGGCATATCTGCCGATGGGATAAAAATTGTCATGCAAAGTCCAGTGACCAGATAAAAACAAACTTGCATATGTGATATTGTGAAAGTTACATTATATAGTGAATTTAATATAAGCGTTTTGATGAAGCTAATCTTAACAGTTTTAGAAGTTAGCGAAGTTCTCGATGACGCCAACGTGATGGTATACTGTTAGTATCACCCATGTAGGTGTTGAATCCGTTGGCACCGCAGCGTTCCTATAAAGAAATAAAACTGCAAATTTTCTTTAAAAACTCATTTTCTTTTCTGGAGAATAATGTATCTCCGGTTCTTTTGTAACTCTAGGCCCATGAAATCCTGGAAATTGTATTCCTCTTATTATACTGAGCATTATGTCCTTGTATTATTTTAATGTTGCGTGCATACAGGAATGTTCAAATGGTGCATAATCGGCATGGGGTTAGAGACATATAACGAAGGGGTAGTGTGTGTCTCGACTGGAGCGATATTCTAGAGGTGAGAAAAATTGACCACGTCTGGCGACGAAAAAGCAAGCATAAAACTACAAGAAAGCTTCCCCGGTAGATCACCTGATGAACACAGTTTTAAAGACTTCAAATATGAACACTCTTTGAGTGATCTTTCTATTGCCTGGATGTGACAATAGCGACAGTTGTTTCAATAGTAGTTTCTACACAGTTACAATGCTGGGAAACTTCTACTGGAGAACGTTGTGCAACCTTGTGCACGTTGCAGATCTTCGAATAAAAGGCAAACGATAATTCTACACAGCGAAATTTCAAGCCCGAAGTTTTTGTTTTCACACACAATTCCTTCACTCGACTCTTCATAATAGCTTTCTATATAATTTAATTGCCCGTGAGGTTAACATTGTCATTAATAAATACATGCTGTGAGAGAGACAACCGGTGCCATGACAATACATATTCGTAAACCATATCTGACAGAAAACATATATACAGGTCCTGTAAATTAGTACGGTCAAACACCAGAAGCAGGACTAACCAAGCAATGACATACATACAACTTTACAAGTATATGCATGCACACATATGACCAAGACACATTAATTTTATACATGTAGCATGAATTGTTCCAAGACATATTTACATGTACATATTAATAGCAATATAATAGAATCTGAATGTTGATTATAACATGGCATACATGAAGGTATTGTGTAACCCCATAAACAGAGAAGTTGGGGGCGATCTCCCTCTCACCCCTCATGTGCACGAAGGTGTGGTTTAGCCTTGTGAACACATGTACTCACACCGCACAGTGGGATCTTGGTATATCCTCTGTGAACAGCCCAAGTCCCATTCGCTGAAAGCACAATATATATATATATATATATATATGTATATTACGAATGTACCATAACCCTTGTGAAAAACAATGATAGTTTTTGGCTACCCTCATTATTCAAATGCAGCCCCCCATCCCTAACAGCATGGAGTTCCCGTCTTGGATTGCCTGAATGTACAAAATATTTATAAGATTTAATGAAATTTACTTTCCTCCTTGAGCAGAGCTTGCAGAGAGAGGCATTACAGTTATGTATCCTGATTTCGTTAACTCGTGATCTACTGGCCTAGGTAAAACCGCAGACATGTAAATTTTTGCCATAGGGCAAATTTCTTTGACGGTACTTATCAGGTTACAATATTCCGCCTCCATTTCTGACAAAGCCTGTAAAATAATTACCCAATGCAATTTTTAAAAGGTATGGTTTTATAATAAAATATATATATATATATATATATATATATATATATATATAATGATGAAAAAATTATGGCCCCCCTCCCAGACACGTCTTTTAGTGTAGATGAGCACCTTAGGCTAAAGTTGTTACCAAATGTGATCAAAAATGAACTCATTGTCCCTGACCTGAACTTCTTTGAGATTAAGACTGTTTGTCTCATTGAGGAACTTGCTTCGGAATGAATCCCCTAAATTCCATCTGGACAAGATGTCCGGAATTCTGTTGTCAGACCCTTTGCAATGGACAGCCCGAATTTAAAATTCATACATGGCAGCGTGAAAAAGTATTTCCCCTAAACAAATCTGCATGAACTGGTCCTTACATCTCCCGGTGTTGATTGCACAAACTGAGACTAAATTATCACATTGTATGAGAATACGCTTTCCACGAAGCTGTTGACCTCATAGCTTTACACAAACCACTACCGTAAGCAACTCCAAACAATTTATGTGTAATTGTAACTTTTGGATCTTCAAAGGGAAATCTGAGTGGAAAAATAATTTGAATTGTGGGGACCAACCGCCACAACCTGTGGGGCAGGCATCACAAGCCAATGTCTTATCTGGACAAGACCAATCTTCGAATGCCATCATGGACACTCCATTGTATGGTGGTAAAAATCTTTCCCATCATAATAGGTCCAGTTTGACCTCACTGGGGGATGTAAATGGACTGCGTTTGTTCCTCTGGAAACAAAGCCAGGACAACAACCTACTTACAAAAAGCTTACCGGGGCGCACACAGTTCGACACAAAGTGCAATTTACCCAACAGGGATTGCCACTCTTTTAATGTGGCCTCAGATTTCCTTATCCAGTTTTGAACTAGGTTTAGAATCTCTTTTACACGATCATTGGTTAAAGTCAACGTCAAATTTAACGTATCAAACCAGATACCCAAAAAGGGCATCTCCGTTGCAGGGGCCCATGCTTTTTCACTTGATTCTTCTAAACCACAATCGTATAAAGTTTTCCCTAATGAGCTGAAAGCTGCATTGACTTTCTTCTTGACCTCTGCTCCTGCTTAATCGTCAATATAATTGACTATAGTGTATCCTGCTTTCTTCAGAATAAAAACAACAGCTGACGTCACTCGTTGGCACATATGTGCCGATGAGGGTGACCCCATAGAGAGCACAGCATCAAAAAAGGTGACCTTTCCAATGAAATTTCACTTTATTCACGTCTCCAGGATCCAAAGGGATCTGCCTATAAGCACGTCTTAAATCACGTTTGAACAACAGACAACCCCTACCCTTCTCTTTCACGATGGCTACTAAGTTGTTCACTGAAGGGAAGTCAAATTTACTAACTCCCCTAAATAAATATCCTTTGATATAAAATCATTTATGGCGTGACCATGAGGAAAACTGAGGTCCAAAATAACTCTCCCCTCGTGACGAGTCTGATTTTGGTACAGAATTAAGAGGAGACAAGTACATTTGGCTAGCGAGAAATGGATTTGTGCTGGCCGGTCCTACTATCGCTCCGTATTCTATCTCCTTTCTTAGGTACTTGTAAATATCTTCAGGGTGATCAATCGCACCCGAGTGGTTTTTTGGCCACAGTGTTTGGGGGGAGGTAAAACCTAAGCCTACAGTACCCAGAGGGAACCCAAATTCTAAAAATTCACAAATAATCTTATCTGAATAATCATGGAGGGACTCTCTGAGAAATGGGACTCTTAGTTTTGAGATAACAGGAAGTTTACATCCTAAATAATTTCGTTTTCCCGAGGCTGCTATCAGGTCATGCATTTCTATGGCTTGTTTACTCTTATTGTCTGCCCCGACTGCCAAATCACAAATCAAACAATCAATATGTTTGCGGCAAAAAGCCTTGAAGTTATCCGACATGGTAACGGGTATCATATTCTTTGTATTATCGAATATATCTACTTGCACTTTCTTTCTGCTACCCCCCGGATAAGTACATGTATTAATAGTGTCTGCTTTTGACTTTGCTCACTCTGGAGAAAAACAATGAGCATTTGGGTTCAATGCTTTTAGCCCACCATATTTTCTAACTAGTCAACTGGGTTGATGTGGACAGACGGGGGAACATTCAGCATGTTTAGGTTTTGTTTGGTCTTTTTGAAAGCATGTCGCACAAAAATGAAAAACTTCTCTGTTCACCCGTTTAATGTTTATCAAGTGAGAAGATGTGTGTGAGCATTTATTCCGTTGAAAAAGTGGGCAGAACCAGTCTTCATCAGATACTCTAGGTTTAGTGGCTGATTTATTGGAATCAATACTATTTCTCCCTACCCCTCCTTTCCTTTCATAATGCTTTCCCCGCTTGCCCATGAGCATGCGGACCTCTAGGATAGATGTCCCCCCAGTTCTTCTCCCCCTTTTCAATCAACTTTAGCCACGCAGCATAAAAATTTCTTAGAGTATCGCAGTCAAATTCACTTCGATAATACTGTGGCGGTTATACCCACCATAAATACTAACTAATATGGGTTAGCATCCTAACGGTGAGACCTCGTACTTACCTCCGGGTCCAGTTGGTGGCTATTCAAGCGGCACGTCTTACAGGTTCCAAGGTTTCACAAAGTCTGCTGTTTTTAGGGGTCTCCGGGAGTTCGTCACTGCGCATGCCGATGTTCTCGGCAATCTTCGCCGGAGCCGTTCCTACCACACTCTTCCCTCTAATAATTTTTGGATCCCTGGTCCTACTGGGAATGGTGTAAAATGGCATCGTCCCTCCATCACTGGTGGCGACGATAATCCAGATAATACACCCATCTTCCCAAAGGGCCTTGCTACTCGTTGTTGGGTGGCAATAAGGACTGTCAGATGGAAGTTTACTTCAGACGAGGTAGGACCCCACCCTAATCCAGCTCTTCACAAACTGGCTAAAACCCCCAATACCCCAAAAAACCCTATACTCTAAAAGTCCACAGACTTAAAACCATTTTTTTATTCTATTTTAAAAATAACCTATAATATTCCTTATATCCTCCATTAAAAAATGCATACATATATATATACACACACCCTTCCCCCTTAAAAAAACTAGCATGTACCCTCATGTCGAATTGTCAATGAGCCACCCACCCTAACTCGGGCGGACTGATTCTTGACATTCCTTGTTATCGTAAAATAAAGGCACTACTAAAACCCCAAATTTAATCCCAACCCAAAACTGAAACAAAAATATAAAACAAAACCACCTATTAGCAAACCGTCCAACGCTCACTATAGGTCTACACCTCCCATTCTAGGAGGATGTAAATCAGGATATTTTTTTTTATATACAGCACAAGCCTTTCCCTTGCATAGGCCTTAAATTTGCTCCTCCTGACGGAACATCCCCCCCCCTGCGATGGCGTCTCCTGGTTATCTCCCCACTAGGCCCTGGTTGTCGGCCACGCCCACACGCACTTATAGGGGCAGCCCGAAGAAACGACAAGCATTCCTCCGAGCTACCTCAAACACCACCATCGGTGCCATGGGGAGTTAGGTCTCCGCATACCAAGAGGCGGCAACAATGGGGAGTCAGATTCTATCAGGAGGCGCCCCAGATCCATTTCCTGGAAGACCTCATCCGGGATCCGGCGTGACAGGGCAAGCGCACCGAAACTGAAGGCAACATTTTTAAATGTAGGCACCCACTTCTTCATGTCCTCCAAATCCCCAGTGTACGAGTGCAACTGGACTCGGTGATCCTTACGTAGGGCCTTTTTCATCAGGACCATCAGCCGATCCCGAGCCGCAGTTCCACCCGTAAACGCTTCCCTACAGTGGATGACATCCGGCAGGTTTAAGTCACTGGCAACTGGTAAAACTCTCTCCAAAAAATGCTCCTGCCAGAGGCGTTCTTGTGGGGAGGCATGCCCAGGGTAATCTAACCCTATTTCTCCCACCCCCACACATCCAGGAGTCTGTAATTTCCGGATCAATTCCAGGAACCTAGTCCCACCCACTCTCTTACTCGCCACATAGGGATGAATCCCGTATGTCACCCGCAATCGTGGGTCCGGACGGGCGAAGTCAATCGACCGCCACCTATCCGGAAAAACCAGGTTGCAGATGACATACTGGAGTCCATAGTCAAATTCTGGCATTCTATTTTGCCCAGCTACATACGCATCGGAGAGTGTCGCCACCTGAAACTCTGACAGAGGCAAGTCCACATGTGCATGGGCATCGACAGCCAGAGGGATAGGGTCATCCGCCCCGACTCGGGCGGTCTGGCCCGAAGTATCCAACTGCCGACGCGACAGCTGTAGCTGCTCCACCTGTGCCAAAGTAATCAGTGGCAACAACTCCAGTAGCCCGGACCATGTCACAAACACGCCTACTGAATTTGGGGGATGCAGGGTATACTCAGCTACGGTATCTCCCCGAGGTCTGTTGTTCCAGACCTTCTGCATAAGCCAACAGAGCGGGATAACTCCACCCGGGTCCCAACACAACCGCCGTGGATGGTGTTCGGAGACATCCCCAAATGAAGCCAAGTCTCTATCTGCCCTATGCAACAAGCACAGGCGAACCCCAGACATGGCGGAATACACACCATCATTTGTCCCCAGCACAAATGTTAACCCAATGTGTAATCTGATTCCGAAATATTTGATGGCATCCGAGACTGTCCCAAGACTCACGAATGTCAGCTGCGCCCATGGGTGGACGGATTCCCTGTAGAAGGGAACTCGTCACCATGGAAATTTGACCAAGGGCTGTCCCTCCCCCTTGTACGGAACCCTCCGTGGACGTGAGATTTTCCACTTCTCGTGTCCCACGAACGTCCGAGGCTCCCAATTGTGGTCCGACTCCCCATACTCGGGAACCCGCGATCACGACTTTTTCACTGATGACTACCGGACGTTCACGGGGATTGGGGTTTCCCCTCCCCAGTGGGCCACGAGTGATGCAAGTCCCTACGTCTGTTACGCCTCCCATTGATAGGGGAATCGTGCCCGATGACTTTTGTTCTTGGACTGCCCCTCTTAGAGAAGGCTCCTTGACGCCACCCGGTATACCAGGCTCGTGGCCTCCTCCACCTCCCTCATTGGGAGGCTGGGGGATGGACCCACCTGGTACCCCGAGAGTATCCCACATCTTCAAACTTCGCATCCCCTCAGTCAAACGCCCTCCCACGGCCATGGAGCTAGACTCACGCCTTCCCTCCTGTACCTCTATATTTCCAGAGGGGGTAGGGGGCTGCCCAAACGAAGCCGTTCCAATTTTGATTTTGACCCTACCACCATCTAGGACTGGGGATTGGTCGTTTAAATGTCCCCCCGGAAGTCGACCCTCCATTAACCGGGTCAGGCTCTGCTTTGGCTTGGTGCAATCCCAGCCATATTGACCCTCACATTGACAATGGTAACAGACTACTGGTCTCCTTCGACGAACCGGCCCAAGCTCTGCTTTGGCTTGGTGCCATCCCAGCCATAATGACCCTCACATTGACAATGGTAACAGACTACTGGTCTCTTTCGACGAACCGGGGAAGAACTACCCAAACATCCACGCACCGGAGACATAGGTTCCGGTGACCTATTAACAAAATCATAGTCCTCCTCACTGCTCGATGTCATGCCTCTTGAAAAGGAGCGGTCATAACGACCTCGCCTACGTTCGGGACGCCATGAGCGCTCTTGATCGCCCCCCCCCCCCACCCCTGGGCCCTGGAAGGTGGTATTCCCCACTCATATCGAGGTATACCCACACCATTTCCCTGGTTTTCCGGCAACCCAGATTGCATGTGGGTCAGGGGTTGCGAGACCCCAGCACCGACGTATGTCTCCAAAGGCACCAAAATGCCACTCGGGTGATGATTGCCCTTCCTTGATATTGGAGTTGTATCAATCACAGCCCCACCAGATCGCCCCTCTCTCCATGGGGGCAAGGGTGTCCTTGGGTGCCCCGATAGAATTTCCGCCTCTGAATGCACAGGCGGTGCTAAAGATGCAGGGACACCAAGATCAACTCCAGTATTTAACAGTTGGTGTTGGCCAGGGGGAGTGGCGAAGCCTGTACCAGTATAACCGGTAACCGGACCCTGTCCCCTTGTAGGGGAACGAGATACGCTGGGAAATCCACCATCCCCACTAGCCAAATTACGGGAGGCATTCTGTTTAATACGAGCGTTAAACCCTGGGGGGCGCCCTGCCCCATAAATTCCAGACTCTGGAATATTCTTCTCCATGTGACTAATATAGTCATCTTGTCGTGGTCTGCCCCGAGGAAATAAATCAACAGGGGTCCCTAGTGTACTAGATGATTGTTTAAACTGTCCCCCCATACTTGAGTGGCCCATAAGCGGTGCACTCCTCCCCCCATCCCAATCATCTACACAAGAGGGAAGTTTCCTGTCTTGGCCGGGGTCACTATTGGGTCCCTCTTTATCTTTAATCGCCACCATTGTCTGTAACAACTTTGTTACAGATTGGAATATGTCCTCAAACTTCGATTGCATTTCCTGAAATTTTTTATCCATTCTGATTCAAAATGTCCTTGTCTGGACTCCCAGTCGACACCAAAGTTGTCCATGCTATTTTTAACTGAGCCCTCTAAGTATTGTAAAGATGAATAAAGGCCTCCGATCTCTGTTGTGATATCGGCACGCATCCTGTCCTGTTTCAGCAAGGTGGATTCCATGAATCCATTTTGTCATTTCAAAGATGACAAATTCACAGAACAGCCGACTAAGACCACGCAAAGTACAGAAACATAGCGCGCAATCACGCGGAGAACCACAGACGCCAATGGGTAGACAATGCCGCGAAGAAAATACCGACAGGAAATGGCGGGAAAGATGTTAACAATATTACCCACAACCTATCCAAATAATCGCAAGTCTAAAGTTAATTCTAATGAATCTGGTGATGGTATACGGGCCCTACTAGCTAATATACCAGCCTGATTACGAATTGATAACTTACTCCAAATTTATAACATGCACAATAAATTTAAGAGTAAAGTAAAAACTCCAATTTAAGATAATTGAACAAATGCAGAATTTAAGAGGCTCCAAATTATAAAATATTAGACCTAATTCAGTGCCTAATAGGTAAATGGTACCACCATTACTGATCAGCGCGTTGCTATAAAACTGATGAATAAGGTCCAATGGTAGGCTACACGACCCGAGTTAATAAATGCCACCAAGACACCCACATCCCCCTCTCGAGGGACTATGACTAGTCGTGGCCGCTGATAACAAGGGTCACCGTTGATATGTCCTACTGTTATAATCACCCCAAAACCTGTCGACTACCCGAACAGTGCAAAGTTATGTACCGCTCCCGGGCAGTGGTGTTTCCCGGTCGATTCCCAATCAGTGTATATTGTATTGTCAACTGGCAACAATGTCAGAAGTTTAGTAATAGCAATATATAGCAAATAGCAATGCAGGGGTTGAACAATTTTGATAGTTATTTAGCTATGCGCAACTAATCAATACTAACAGCAATACAAGTCCGATGAAAGACCATGCAGCTGATTGCAACAATTGTTGGAAATAATTACACTGGTACCACGCAATTGTGATAGTTGTACATATATGCAAGCAATGGCAACAACATTAATGGTCTGGTGTAAAGTTACAGCAACAATTGTGTGGGCACAAAAATAAACAATTGCCAATGGTGACAATCAAATGCATGCCACTATAAACTATTACTGATGGCAACTGTCTGAAATAGGCAACAAGCTTTCAACAAAAATAGATTTACAACTCTGGTTAAAGACCATGCAATGGATGACAACTACAATCTATGTCGATTCGACACTCGTGCATAGCAATGACGGTCACACATTGAACAATTGCCACAAGCATCAGCTATGCCCAACTATCATTGGTGATAACAGCTCAAATGATAATTAATCCTGCTGTTAATGGCCACAAGTATTCAAAGAGCAGTTTAATAAACTTGGACACGATTACCTGATAGACTAACTGTAAACGAATGGGAAGTTCAGATTTTTCAAGTTGCCTAGATCTATAGATTACAAATACACCACCGCCCAAGAACTGTACTCGCTCGACACTACTCAGTTTTTGCTGAATTTATGCATACTTGCCTGTATTATTCACTGATTTTTCAACAGACATCAACAGTATTTAAAGATGGTAGACAAGAATATATATCAATAATTATAATAAAGATTGGTAATGATGTCTCTACAAATGACTGTCAACCAACATACATCAACAACACCTGTACCTATTGAGTACATGTAACAAGCGCTATTGTGTTGACAATGAACATGTGTTGCTGACAGCAATCTATTATTGTCTGCAGATCTACAGGGTTAGCAGTAAGATTGCAATGGTTGCTAACCAATATCAGATAGCGGTGTACACATCCATAAGTTCTTATGCACTTGTGTTGCGTTGTTGTTGTTAAGTTGTTGTTGATATATTGTTGTTGATGTTAAGCTGTTGTTACTATACTGCTGTTGTTGTTGTTATCTGCAAAACATACATCAGCAAGTGTGACGACCAGTATTTCCGGCGATCAAACCGCTGCACTAGCCACCGGGACCACAGTATATTCACAGTTAAACATAAAAAATTATCAGCCAAGCCTATTCCATATTAAATATGTGTGCATATAAAATATGCGGTACTCAATCATGCATAAATAATCTGATCAAAGAGTATTTCCCCAATCTAGCACCAATTTAATTGTTCCACTAAATACTATCGCCTATATGCAGCTACCATGCCCAGGACAACTCCTCAAAGGCGTATATCCTTAGACACAAGCCTTATATAGTACTGGGTGGAATAGTAATTATAAATCCAATTATTTACTAAAAATTGTTTTTTCTTGTTTATAAATATATATATTTTTATCACAGTATATTACAAGAATTTATTCAGCATCACTTCCAATCACAGATGATTATTCAGGAATAGGCTGTAGCTTGACTTTGTAAACGTGCTATAAAAAAAACAATTTAACTAGTCATGTACTAATCCCAAGTATGAAGTCTAACCGTACCGATGCAACAACCCTCCAATAATATCTTGGAAATTAAATAAACTCGAACTTTTTTTTTCTCTTTGAAATTTTGAAGCGAACAAATCTCTCTCCAGCCGACAGACGTCAAATGTTATTTTTTTTCAATAAATATTAATAATGTAGGGACCAGCCCATCTAGGCCGAGACCCAAAATAAAACTCAAAATAATTGGTCCATCCTATACAATCTACTTGACAATGAATTTCGGATTTTAATCCTAAACGTGGAATAACCCTGACCAAAACTATAAATCCTCTTTCCCTTTAACTTGGAAAGAGAAGACTTCAAAAATTTATGATCATACAAGTTGTTATTGTTCACGCCACAACAGCCGGGAACGATCAACAACTTTCAAAACGGGTATGCTCAGTAAATGTAATAGCCACGAAAAAAAAAAAAAATCATATAATTTTTTTCAGCTATAACCAAACAATAGGTTCTCTAGAACTTATCTAAGAAATATTGACTCTTCAGTACTTCCAGGAAAGTCAGAAACTAGCAAAGAGTCACAACTATATTGTTGGAACAGCCTGTTGTGTTGACAGCGCGGGAAACCAGAAATTTCCTTTTCACAAATTCCGCCTGTCTTTTGGAGATAATTTCTAGCCTATAAGAATTCTAACAATATGATAAATCGTCCGAAACAGTAAACATCCGATTACGCTTCGTTCTCGGACGTTTTTATCAAAAAGTTCGACTGAACGCTTTCGAAAAATCAAGATGGCGTCTTCCAACAAAACATGTGTTGTCAGGTTATTTACAATAATTTTTCATAAAAGGCGTGGAAAAGAAGCCGATTCTGACACCACTGTGGCGGTTATACCCACCATAAATACTAACTAATATGGGTTAGCATCCTAACGGTGAGACCTCGTACTTACCTCCGGGACCAGTTGGTGGCTATTCAAGCGGCACGTCTTACAGGTTCCAAGGTTTCACAAAGTCTGCTGTTTTTAGGGGTCTCCGGGAGTTCGTCACTGCGCATGCCGATGTTCTCGGCAATCTTCGCCGGAGCCGTTCCTACCACAATACGCTATCTTTCTCAGGAGATCTAACCTGGCCTGCTTTTCTGTGCTGGTTATATTAGCATTTCAAAACAATTTCTAACTCTCCTGCTACTAACTGATTAAAATACAAACTGTTGAAAGTAACAGGGTTACTGGTAAATTCGAAGCTTAAAGCAGCATGAGGCCAGTCTAACTGACGTTTAACTTTATCAGATGGCTTGGCCACCATTCCTGATTTTAGTGTCTTTCGTTTGTGTTTTCTCGAAATAGATTGAGAGTCCGAGTCGCTGTCCTGAGAATCTGGGGACACTGAATCGTCACTGTCTATTAGGCCATAGGAGTGAAGTTGAGCCCTAGCTTTACGAGCTAGGTTTTTGTTTTGTCTTATGTTCGTGATGTTCACGGAGGATTGTTTGCTAGTCAAATGATCGTGAGTGGTAACGTTTTTCAACGCCTCACCTTTCAGTTTAAGTCCGTCCTCCTTTGACTTGAGAATCTTTTTGAACCTAGTCTTCTCGGCCTCCTTCCTGAGTGTTTTCTCTCGCCTATCGACATATGCGATGCGTTGTCGCAGTTCAGTTAATTCCTCGTCTTCACTGTCCTCGTCGTTGTTTATACCGTCTTCACTTGGCTGTTGTTGTTGTTGCTGTATCCCTTCGCAGGCAGCACCCTCTTCTTCCGCGACGAGTAGCCCCCCTTCATTTTCCTCGAGCAGCAGTACCGACTCTGGCTTTATCGGTTTTCCTTTATGCATGACCTTATAGTCAATTTTCTTCTGATCCCGGCCCGAAGACATGATTTACCGATTAGAAGTTCAGCAATCGGCCTAAAATTCGATCACTTTAAAATGAATTCAAACGAACATTGACGCCTTATCAAAATGGTCATCAAAAAGACCCGGTCGATAAAAATGCTACTGGGAGGACCTGGCTCACAATTAAGAATTAAAAGACAGCGTGAACAACAAATAACTTTTTAAAAGTGAAACGCCGTGAAAAAATAAAAAATTGAGCACAAACAAGGTACCACCTTACAACCGTAGCAAAAATTCAAAAAGTGATTCACACTTGACTGACCCTGGTTTATATAACTGCCGATTGTAAGGTGAACAGTTGAACAATTGACCTCACGGGCAATGAAACAAAAGGCTATTTACCGCCAAGTTTTAGTTCACTTGAAGCAATAGCACTGCTTATGGTGAGTGAGCAACTATACAATTTGGAGGTAAACCAAATTATCACGATGTCTCGGTATGCTTTCAGGAACGAAAAGTTAACCGGATTAGCGCAACTCTGGGGCATCTCGCTGACTGACCAATTAACATCGTGATTGATAGTGTATTCCTGGTGTCGATCATTAACCGTTACCGGTAAATAAGCTGCGTGGGTCTATTCAAATTATACGTTTATGAATGCATAACACTAATTATATACTGACAACTGGTAGATCCACTGACTATCTCCACATAAAAAAGGAGAAAAGTAACCCCCAAAATACCACATGACAGTATAGTAGACTCAGTATTTCAACATCTATTATGTCATTTCCAAGAGTGAGCATATTTACAAAAACCCAGCCGTATTTATACAAATGTAATGGTGAGTACTATTTAAGACATAAGCAGTTATTAGACGCCACGCACCTATTCTAAACTGTGGACTGAGAATCAAGAGAACTGTTACTGTTCAGTTACACTCTGCTATGTTAAATAGGTTAACGGCCATTGCCACTTTCTTTGTTGTTTTAACTACTCTACGGTATATATGGTTCACTGCCGTGCGTTCTTTGAACTACTTTTATTGTGTAAACAGTGAAGTGTGTTCACCATGTTTCCCACCAAGTAGTACGTTGCTGCTTATGTCTGAGATGGTACTCAGCATCTGTAAAAATATGGCTGGATTTTTGTAAATATGTTCACTCTTGAAAATGACATAATACATGTTGAAAAATTGAGTATACCATGCTATCTTGTAGAAGTTTCTTTTCACCTTTATAATTAAATACTGAATGCATTACACGAAGACAAGAAAAGACGAAGCAACTGAACGCGTTCGAGAAAGACCCGAAACTAATACTCATTAATATTAGCGTTGTGAAATGAATAAAAATCAGGAATGTTCGATAGTAAAATTTGAACTCATTTACTCCACTGTTGTGACATACTTACATGGCATATTTACAAGGCAATGCATATTCAGTGAAGATAGTCAATAGCTGCAGTCTGCGGGCTACATGGCATCAAAGGTAATACTGATGCTGATAGAATGGCTAAGGCAGTCCTACATAATGAGGTTGATCCTGTTGGATTGGAGCGATATGCAAGATGTGGGAAAAATTGACGACGTCTGGCAACTAAAAAGCAACCATATGACTCTACAGAAAATTATTCATCGACAACTAACATTCAGACTCGATAATACGGTGGATTCTCGGACGTAGCCTTAGTACATACTGAACTATAGATTGTAATTTCTGCTAATTGGTCGCTAGATGGCGCAGCGGTATATTACTGCACGCTTGGCTGAACACAGGTGCCAGTCGGCTTTTGACTGCCGCTTAAACAGTGTACGACCGACAGTGTATTGAGCCCGACTCAAGATTACACAGCATGGGGTCAATTGGGGTCTCCAGCTTACTCGTTAATTGTACAATCAACTCCCAATGTATCATCTTTAAATATATTTAACTCTGGTAGAATATCTGATCTTATAGACAAGCCTGTTACACACACACAAAAGGCATACGTTGGAGCAGATATTGGACATTGAATTGAAGCAATAAAACTTAGATGAAAGAATATAACAAAATATGCACTTCAAAACCGATGAATATTAATAATAAAATTTATTGAAGAGAAATGTAACACTTTGTTGTATTATACATGTATTTTTACAGATTATGGCATTTCGACCTACCAGTTATAGTACAACGCTTGTGAAAATATGCAAGAAAAGTTTGTATAGATACCGTGTGAATTTCACTGAATAACACTTCCCTGTTCCAGTTTCCGTATTACGCCAACAAACATAAATCACAGCATTCTAATCAAGGAAGAGGAGTTCACACATTGTATTTGACAACAGATATACTCATATAAAGTCAATTACAGTCTACGTTTTCAGGGTGGGATAAAGGTGTAAAGAAGCTGTGCGATATTGTTTTTGGTGTTGATCACATAATCATATTATGAAAATCAACCTTCCTGTCCGTAGCGTTTTCGAAGGCGCAATAATGACAAGAACCCACGCTACATAATAATAGAAGGTTCAAGAGTTAAAAAACCAAGCTTTCGATTCTATTGTTCGACTTCCTCCTTTGCAAACAAAGTTTCTGAGTAAAACAAATCTCTCTGACTTTCTGAGTAAAACAAAACTCTAATGGCTATATATTATAAAGGCAAACGTTAAGACGGAAATGTGACAATACTTTAGGAGTCGATTATCTGGAGGATCAAAGAGACAGACCATAAAACCTGAGGCTGAAACTGTACATTGCCTTATATACTTAGCGCTGGAAAAGATATTCAAGAAACAAAGAAATGTACCGCGAAATTCAAATAAAACATTGAGTTGATGGGCCGCGAAATCCGAATGGGAAGCGGCCCTTAAACTTAAACTGCAATTTCAATCAAAGTACATTGCCAGAGTGACTTACAACCCTAGAAGAACCTGCACCACATATAACACTGATATATAAATATCGAACGACATGGAATGTCCCAGAATGAGAACATTGAAGACCATTCGGCTATTGAAGAAAACAGCGAACTATCTGTTCATGAAATTAAAAAAAAAAAACTTGTGGCACTTGGTGTTTCAACAAAATTAAGAAAGAAAGAAAAAATTCTGTCATTGCTGAATAGATTGAACTCATGATATGTCACAATTAATTTACTGCCATATATTGTACATACATTGTACATACATGCACTATATGTAAATAAAACAATACCCATTATATAATCGTTTGCTACAATCTTCTATTTTGCATTGACGTGGTTTAATTATATAATGATTGGGCAGAAACGACTTCGCCTCATGCAATACACAATCGTGATCCATGCTTAATCCGCCCAGCAGGTATCGTCACCTGTCACCAGGTCTCCGCGTCACCGACCGGCCCCCACTTAATCAGTCTAGCTGAACCCCTCATAGTGTCTTTCTCTAAAAATTAGCAAATTTTAAATTGAAATGGAAGCAAGAAGATATTCAATAATTAGACCAAATAAAGAACCATTAGATAGAACAGAATATGGTTTGAATAACGCCATGCTGGCAAATATCGTTGGCTGAACGGTGTTTTACCTATAAGCTTTTAAAAGTGAGCTACTTTCGGCTTTTTCGTGAAAACCTATGCTAAGGTATAGGTTGAAAATGCAAACTAAACCCTCATTTTTAAATCAAATTGGAAGCAAGTAAAACATTTTCCATGGGAAAATAAAATAGCACATCGTATGGATATACTATTCGAAATTAACTTAATATGCTGGCAAATGTTGTCACCCGAACAGAAATGCTTGATTTTCAGCTTCGAAAAGCATGGTCCTATCTAATCTAGGTTAAATTTCGCAGGCCTTGTTGAGCAGTGGAGTCTGTCTGCGCCTGACAGAGTTGTCTTCCCTTACCAATGAAAGTTGGACATGATCTCATCCGCGCTTTTATTCCAGCTGTTCATGTGGATATTATAAAGTATGCGCACGGCCCCTAGCACCGGCTTCAGCGGAATAAGATACGCTAGATCGAGAGCTGTGATGACAGATCAGCTCAAACAACTCATCTGATGTTAACGGAGGAGCATCATGGACGTCTGTTGCAGTAAACGCCTTAACATGGGATAACCTGGTAAATGCAAGAAGCCTAGAAAAACTAACTTGTAATGTCCGACGTCGCACGGCTTAAATTTCCCACCGAAACAATAAACCTACATATATTTGTCGAGTGACATGTAGCGATTATATCGCTACATAGCGATAAAATCCCATATAGCGATTTCAGACCCTCTATCTGTACTTTTGTGAGAAGAGAAAGCTATTTCAATCTTTATGGGAGGCTGTGAATAATAACAAACTTCATGAGTTCAAAAAAACCCTGTAGGCTATACTTATCTGAACAGCTAGAAACGTTTCGATCAAGCCATGATCAGGCGATGTAGCATCGGCCATACACGATTAACTCACGAACATTTACTAAAAAAAAGAACAAGTCCCAATGTGTATTCCGTGCCACGAAGGTCTTACAGTGAAACATATTCTTATCGACTGTATAGAATTTAAGATTGTAAGGGATTCTTTTTATTGAGCAGCTACATTAGAAGATCATTTTAGTCGGGTGAAAGAAGACTTTATTTGTTGCATAAGTTTTAATGTGTGTATGTTTTAATGTGTTGGATCAAGCTATTAACTTGAATACTTAGAATTTTGTTGGGTCGTTACTTACCATAGGCTTTCATTTATTAATCACGTTAGGATGAATCTTCGACAATCTTCGGAACTGACCGGCTCGTAGGTAGTAGGTTCGTATTGCGTGTGTTGATTTTTTTGGACTAAATGTTGGACTAGGAGTTTGTTGAAATACAACAGATAGATTGAGAACAGACCAGATAAACACACCTCACCCATATATAATTATGAAAGTATTTACTTGCTACGGTTTCCTAAAACTCCAGATGAGGATATTCGGTTTCCAGGACCGAATTGAATCCCATCGTCGTATTGAAAATATCTAAATATCTCGCGGAAGAACTTCATGCGAATTGATACCTATAGCAGACACGTGTACACATCGAGTTTCTCGACTCTCTATACTGCAATCCCTCGTCAGGACCTTATTGGCCGTCTTAGATCATCAATAGTATCAGTGTTTAAGAAAACTGAACGTCGTTATATTAATGTCAGGGGGATATTGGAGCGATATGCAAGAAGTGAGAAAAATTGACGCCTGGCGAGTGAAAAGCAACCATATGACTCTACAGGAAAGCATTCGTCGACACCTCAATTTCAGACTCGAGATTTAGGTGGATTCTCGGACGTAGCCTTAGCATCTCAGCCGCGCTATTATTGTAGCTGTTCATGTAGAGACTATGAAGTATCCTCACGGCCCCTAGCACCGGCTTCAGCGGAACTAGATAGGCTAGCTCGGGAGCTGTACTGTGATGACAGATCAGCTCAAACAACTCATGTGATGTTATAGATGAGCATCGTGGACGTCTGATGGAGTGAACGCCTCAACATGGGGTAAACGTGGTAAATGCAAGAATATCCAAGAAAACTAACCCGTAATGCCCTACGTCGTACGGCTTAAATTTCCCACCAAAACAATAAACCTAGATACATTTGTCGAGAGACATATACAGAGGGCGGGTCTCCGCACTAACAGTTCACCAGTAGGATAAAGCATATTTTAGCACCACTACGTACAAGGGATATCAATCATGGGATGTTTACAGTTGCTTGAATTTCTCATTAATATCTACTTCAAATTTGGCAGCACAATATAAGGACAGCATACAGGTATTCCAATGAGGACTAATTGTGCACCCTTTTTTGGCTGACTTAGATCGGTTCCCTTAAGAATACGACTATATGAAGAAGTTTCAAAAACAAGTTGTTTCAAGGCAGTTCCTTCTCATTCACCAAACGCTATACAGACGATCTCTTATAATTGTGGATAATTCCTATATAAATGATGCAGTAAAGGATATATATCGTCTTTCTCAGCCACGCTTCGTTTATGACTTCATATGAACATCATGAAGATCTTGAAGTACATGGCTTCATAAGGCCTCTAGCCTCGGGTTACGCCGAATTAGACACAAGTTTAGGAAATTTTACGCCATAGACCTTGCACGCTACGCCAGTACTGTGCAATCAACATGCGATATGTATCGCCAAAATTGAGAAACTTTGAGTGGATACGCTTGGTGTTATTAAAATCTTCACATTTAACACAGGATCTAGCAAATGCTTCTAGGCGAGATATGTATACGTCATATGCAGGTCCCACTAGGATATTGCTGTTCAGAAAGGGATAGTTTATGATGTCTAATGTGTAATCATCTCTTTTGTCATAAATCGACGAGAGAGAAGGCTCGCTTCATTTTTGTAGAGATATAGGTCTGAAAATGATGTGCCGTTATGGTTATCTGTAGTTTCCTTCAAATCCAGTGAAGGTGGATATATATCCTTCACTGCGTCATTTATATAGCGATTATCCACAGCGAGAAGATCGTCTATAGAGCGTTTGGTGAACGAGAAGGAAAGAGCTTCGAATTGATTGGGTTTTGAAAGGTAGGTCATATAGGTCCGCCAACAGTGGTGCTCAATTATTACTCATTGGAATACCTTTATGCTGTTGATATATTGTGATTACAAATTTGAATATCACTTGTATGTAGAGCTAAGTGTTTTATGGCTTCTGACATTAATATATCGGCGATAGGTTTTCTTGAACACAGATACTATTAATGAACATATCCAATGAATAAGGTCCCGATGAGGGTAAGTAGTATAAAGAGTCAAGAATTCTCATGTGGATACATGCCTGTATGATATGTGACCTTTAACATCGAGTTCTCCCGTAAGACATTTTGAGTTTTCCAATATCCACATACATTCAACGCTAGAGTTTTTAGAAATAGTGGCGCAACACCTTTCCCAAAATGCTTTTACCCCCTGAAGGAAACTGTTCAACAGCGTTGAAAGAAGCTGGTGAGGCAGCATCTAGAACCAGCTATGAATCTAGATTTGTATCGTGATTTGTGCATTTTGGGAGTCCAGTATACTTTTATTATATCGTTATGATCGGTTGGAAGACAAATACCTCTTTCCTTGAGAAACGTTTTGTGAGTGTTAAACAAATCATCTAGAGTAAATGCAGTATGACAGCAAGTAGATGTATTTGATGATGGAATGCTTACACTCAATTCCTTAGCTAGCACCTGGAAATAGTAATATTTACATCTGAATAGTTTGGTACAGCGTTGCGTACCTCTGGATCATCCAGAATTCGTGGTAAAGTTTGTTCCGTCCTTTATCTAAGTAGTTGACTTTCAAGAAAATCCGGCCTTGGGATGTTTCGATAATGTTCGCTGGACGACACAATCGAAAATACGCTATATCTTGACAAACATTAGTGATGGGTGGGTGGTATTAAATGATGTCTCCGATGGTGACCATTGTATATGTCGGCCATTGGCGGAGCGCGTTGTTAGTTTCACTGTGTGAAGCAATCAGTTTCATGTCGGGGAGTACTTTAGAGGCGTTGATTGCAAATTCAACTCAGTCTGGCTTAGTGATGTTTATTTCACTCGGCTATTGACCTCTAATAATTGTAAGCCGGACGCAAGTCTATTAACTGGAATTGAAGAGTTTTAACTTTTTTTTTCCATGAATCTATATTATTGTATTTATTTTCTTCTCAGTTAGGCCGGATTGTTCCCAGATTAACTCGACATGAACTTCCAGTAGACCAATTCTCTGCCAAAGATATCAAATCAAAACAAGTTCAAAGAAAGAGATTATCAGACTGCTTGACACTCGGAATTGAAGGTGTTGATGATTCACACGTCACACCATAGTCGGTCTGTGAAAAACCGTCGACTTAAGAAAACAGCGAAGTGGAGGGGTCGGAGGGGATAATTTCTTCGAAAGAAAAAAACTCGAGCAACATTGTTAGCAGGCGTACCTTAATAATATGCTTACCTTGTATTATTTGTTGCTGATTTCCTGTGTCTAATTAACGCCCAATTCAGGGCGCAGTGGAATTTTGGACATACGGTCCACACGTTTTACTATCAACGATACTGCTTTGTCCATGAGTACGCTGACATGGAGTGCTCAAAAACTTAAATCGAGAGTTCATGTTAAAATTCTGCGGTTTCGAGTGAATTAGCCGATTCTTCCTTACTTCTATTTATATCTCCCTCTGCCCTCTCATTGTTATTTAGTATTTAATTATTTCTTTTAATATTTAGCGCTGCAAAAGATCTTAAATAAACTAAGAAATGTACCGTGAAATGTAAATAAGACATTGAGTTGATGGGCCGCGAAATCCGTATGGGAAGCGGCCCTTAAACTAAAATTTCAATCGAATTACCAGTCCATCCTGTGGTCTTCAATGTCATCATTTGTCTGAATAACGGGGGAATCTCTAACGAAGCAGCTGTCAAATAAATATTTATCAATAAAGATTTTCTCCCATTCTGATATACTTTCAGAACAACATATGTAATTATATTCTAGACTTGCAGAATCTCGTACACTTCATCACGCCCGAGCTCGGCGATGTTCCGTTTCACTGAGCCATGTGAGCCGTTACATGCATAGGCCAGATAGTCAAATTTTGCTGTAAAAATCAAAAATTATTTGAACTCTAACATTTCCGTATGTATCGCAAAATATTAATGATTAATAACTTTGAAATGAAAATGTTTATTTCAAGAATAACACAAAATTGTGTTGACATCGAAAATAGGCAATCAATTCTTCACAAATCGTTGCAAGATAGGATCAATCTATAATACTTAAACAAGCGCATTTTTTACATGAATTTAAATACAAATAATATCAATCATTCAACAATACAAGAAATTTTGGTGAATCTTGGCTAGGCTGAGTTGTGCGGTGCCGCGGGGTGTTTGTTTTAATCTTGAAACTATATGTCACGCCGATACTCAATATCGGGATCATGTAATATTTAATTTCAGTGGTCAGACAGTAAGACGGTTACTGTATCCGTGTTTAATCGGTGTCAGGACATTTCGGCACGCGACATTTCGGCAAGTGACATTTCGGCACGCGACATTTTCCCGCAAAGTGACGGGTACAACATTTCGGCACCCCTTTTTGTCAGACCAAATTGCGCTAAAATTGAAGATTTTCACATTCTTTTTTTAACATATGTTCAACATATATAAACATACCGTTTTAAGGGTTACCAAGTTGAAGGTTATCATAGTTGCTCACGATTATCCGCGACATTTCGGCAACTTCATGTTACCTTTTCTTATTTTCACAAATATCCACAGTACACATTTTGCTTCAATTGCCATTTTTAGATAGAAAGAAAAGCTCACTATTAAAACAATCTGAAAGTACACTAAGAGAAACGAAAACCAACTGCCTAACACGCATTTCCCAACTGTAACCAAAGTGGTTCCATAACAAAGCATTCGGGCCACACATGGCTTAATAATAATAACATTACATATCTGATTTTTTTTATGCCGACAGCCTATTTGATAACTAAGACAAACTATATACCAGTTATCGGAACAGAATGCATCTCTCTATGGGCTGTCACTTGTGGTTAGGTTGAAATATTCTGAACAGAATGATCATGTGTACGGCTTCTGATCGTTAAAGCAGCAGTCCCAATGTTTGGATTACAACATTGAGTAGTCGATGATAGATAATATTTATTAATTCCCGTCAGAATGCACACCGTGGTCAGTACCGGGTATAATACCTGGTATATACCGGTAGTCCTGTTATCGACGGTTTAGCCGCCTACAAGTATGGGCTACAGTCAGTCAAGCAGCGTGTGGGCGTGTCTTAATGTGACGTCACTCAGGCGGAACTACTTTCGATCGTTTTTTCTCCAGCAAGTCACAGCCTTGGAAACTCTACAGAAAACCATCGAACGAACGCAATGGTTTTTTCTTCGTTCGTCTTTTCAATGTTTTTTTTGAATAAAAACGAACCAACGATACACCCATCGTTCGTGGCATGGTTTAAACGAAATGGTTTAAACCATGGATACACGAACGTTAAATGGGAACGGCCCCTAAAGATATCCCAGCCATGGTCGGGTACATAAAAATGCTTACCTATAAGGATGCTCTTTCCTAACGGATTTTCTGTGACCATTCACCCTGAGATGGAGTCTTTGGGTGGTCTTCCCACATTAACACTACATTATTGCAGAAACTTTCTCAAATTTGGGAAAACATATCGCATGCTGGTAGCAAAATACGACCATAGCGGGAAAGTTCTATAACATTACGTTTGTGATATGTCTTAATCCGCTTATCCATGTTAGGGTCATATGTGCTCACGTCTTTGAAAATCCACATGGAGTTCATATGAACACAAAGATTCAAAGCGTGACTGATAAACATCACACTAAAGATAACCGAAAAAAATCATATGGATCAAATATACTGATTAGCTATACGGTTTGATATTTTTGGTGACATCATGACTTGCCGGCATCATTGGTGACTGTTGAACTATCCTCTCTTGCAGGAAGCTAGCCTATTTTTATGTATACTTTGATTTTTTTAATTTAGTGTTAATTATATTCATTATATTAATTAGGTCTTTAGGTGAAGGACGCAAAAATTCTTCATTGGATGACAGGTGAATATTTAATGACGGACTAAACGCCTCTATTTATATGATCGTTTTAATTTGCTGATTTGCGATATGATCTATAATCGATTAATAAAGACCCGGTGGTACTTGATTAGGTTTTACAAATTACTATGACTAATCTCAGCGGTGAAATTAGATCGGCATTAATGGATTTGTTAATTATCGCCTACCACCAGAGGACAATATATGACTGTCAGGATACTAAATAATGTCACTGGGTTGATCATGGGCCATCGAGCTTTGCTTGTCGTCAGCAAAAGTTACCATGCGTGGAAATGGATACACAATTTAGAAGCACGTTGGGCAACATCACATATTCTTCAAATTATGTGAGAGTTTCTGCGTAAAGCAGAAAATCACATAGTGGCCGTTTTAATGCCGAAGATGGTACGGAAGCTGTATCCTTTATGCTTGGTGAGCTTAGGGAACGTATCCAGCTATTGTTCATTCTTTTTTTTCGTTTCAACCTTTGGGAAAAAGTGAACAAGAAGACGACATGCGTGATCTTCGTTCGTCTTTTCAGAAAACAATCGAATGAAAAAGCTGAACAGGCAAAAGACGAACGAAGTTTGGTTAACCCTCACTTAGGTTCACGGAAAGCGATAAGTGGATAAAAGTAGTCCTCATGCCAGCTCACCACATTGAAGTCAAGGGAAGACAATGAAGATAAACAAGCGCTGGATGAGCGCAAAGACCTCCGTCGAGGCAACAGGGTCCGTAGCGTAATACATCACTGAATAACATACGGCCGGATGCCAAGCTCAATTTTGCATTTGTTGGACGTTAGCTTCATCAATGGTAATTAATCTGGGATTGAGGGTTCCTCACTAGCATGTCCAGACAGGGATGTGAAAGTCACATTCCCAGCAAATAATTTTTGTTTGATTTGACGTGCTTGAAATATTGGGGTATGGAATAGAGTATATTGATGGAAAACCTGGAAAAGTGCTTGAGACATTAGGCCCCATCCCACCCACACCTCCCCATGAGAGGATCCCCTCACCCAAATCAACACGTTAGCGACAGAAATGAGACCCTGTGTGCCTAGTTGTACCAACTTGCTTGTGATTTTGTGCTATAGGCCCAACACAGCAACACTTCATATTTTGTATGTGTACAGTATAGCATCATCATTGATGAGAGAATGCTCTTCAAAACACACCTGATTTTACCGACACTTCGTTCTGATCTATCTCAACATCATATGATGAGGATTCAATACGCTCGGTATAATTTTGTATACTGGTGTTACAGGTCACCTTCGCCTTCACCTTACTGTATCAATGACCATGGACATCTGACGACGATACAGCTCACCAATCTCCAATGTACGAGTTGTCACAGCGAAACAGCTCACCAATTACCAGTATACGAGTTGTCAGAGCATTTCCATCATAGCTCTAGATTTGTATCTAATACCGCTTATGCCGGTGCTAGGGGCCGTGTGGTCATATCATCCAAGTTGCCACATGAACAGGTACAATAAAAGCGTACCTGAGATACAACACATATCACGAATCGTTAGATTCTTGGTATGTGCTTTAGAATAGGTTAACCAGAAGATTATTCTGTGAAGTCATGTGACGCAGTCAGTATGTCGGCACCTCTTCCCACTACCCTTATATGTGTTGTAATTGTACATGTATCACATTCACATTGAATGGTGATGGCTGGTGAGAATATTGCCCCTATGGAACAAATGACTGGATTCCACGCAGCAAATATTTATTGTGTAACAGTGAGAAGAAAATTAATTGTATAAACATTCCAAGCCTCATTGAACACAAGCCGCACCATACTTGATATGAATATAACGCGCGTACATTAGCTCGCTTGGACGTCGCTTAGTTAAATATGGACAGACTCGCAAAAATCTCAAAATTTTCAAAAGCCACAAAAATGCCCTCAGCTTGTACAGAGTAAGTAAAAATACTTATGTACAACTTGATGTTTAGAAATGACTGTGTTGAGCGGTTCTATTCCCAACTTCTCTTTTATTCTATGTCATAGAGGACAGGGTTTGGTAGATAATTAAAAACTGTATTAACTCGGCTTCACATTTTAGAGAATGACTTTAATTGAGCCAAAGATGAAAGAGAAATACACTTATAAAAAAATCTATTTAAAAAAATATATGTTTATATTAGTTTCCATAATTTATTGAAAAAAACTATACGTAGACTTCGACCACCCAATATCACACAGGCCAGACAACTGTGAGAACAAGTGAAAGATACCCATCGAGTTGAGCGGATTTGCAGATAAACAACAACAACAAATTGCACTTTGTGCCTCACGAGGCCCTTCTCCATAGAGTGCATGCCAGTTATTTTTCTAGACTACAACAACAACAGTTTTTGCCTGTATCACAGTCCGAGCTTCCGATTACCCTTCAACCTTACCCAGACGACGGATAATTTTTGACAGATTGTCCGGCTAGGTTGTTGATCGGATTCACAGATCATGAATTCCACCGTGACGGAATCACCGTTGGGAAGACTTTTTCTTTATTCAAAGTCATGTACTCGGAAGTTCCGTGGTCATACCCATGTAGTTTCAAGTTTAGTTTGCTATTCTATATGACATCTGTTTACGGATCCATGAAAAATCTACAGATGATCCAGCATTTTCAGTAAATCATGCTTCGAAATGTTCGTGACGGAATCACCTGAAACGGACATGACTCTTGACTAATGTTGCTTGTCTATTTTTTTGCTGCTCTGTTTCAATCTGACTATTCTTATATGCCATCTCTTACTAACATACAGTACCCAAGGATGATAAGATTTTTTTCATCGTGAGAAAAACGCGACTGGATCATCCCAGGGGTTAAATCTAGTCCGTGACGGAATCGACCAAAAATCGTGATGGAATCACGAGTGCGCTTTTTAAATCTTATCGGTAAAAGTGCTTTATTAATTACACATTTTCTTCAAAAAAATATTCCTAGAGTGAATTTATCTCTTCTACTTTGACCTCTTATTTTGACTAAGGTATACAGCTCCCGCCACATGCATATCTTTTCTGCAGATGTTTCAAAATAGTATAGTTTTCAGTAAAGTGCATTTTTTCTTCTTTGACAATTTAGAATTTCCCGAGTTCTTCATGTTAAAAAATTGCGGGAAAAATATTTCGCTATTAAAACAAATCTTCTCTATTATTGGCTTGTTCCCGGGGATCATAGGAAGCGAATAGAACAAACAGCATGCTAATATAGGGTCTACGACAGAATGTGGAGTGAATTTTATGCGAAAAGGGCTGTTTAGCAATGTCCGCTTTTCCGTGGAATTCATGAGCGCACGATTGAAGTATCATGGGAAGATATATATTTCCAGTCGCTATCTCCCCCCCCCATCTTCAAACAAAAGGAAAAGAAAAAGCCGAGAGAGCGCCTCGTGAGGCAGAGTTATTTTTCCAGACTACAACAACAACAGTTTTTGCCTGTATCACAGTTCGAGCTTCCGATGACCCTTCAACCTTACCCAGACGACGGATAATTTTTGACAGATTACCCGGCTAGGTTGTTGATCGGATTCACAGATAACGATTGAAGCATGGGAAGATATATTTTTTCAGTCGCTATCTCCCCAACCCTCACCCCCACAACTAAAAGTAAAAAGAAAAGAAAAAGCCGAGAGAGTTCTTCGGAGTTTTACGTTTTTGACCTCTGACTTTGAATTTGACTTCTCACTTCCGACTCGCATCCTGGTGAATGACACTCGTCCTTTATCTTTTTGCCGATTCAGAGATTCTCGAGGAAGTTTCCAATTATACTATCTGGAATGCGAGTTTTTCTTTCGTGAAAATTTACTTTTTATGAAAGCGCAGGTTTGTCTTCGTCGCATACCGGTACACGCGTGAATTTAGTACCCTCGAATAAAGAGACCCGGTGGAAGCGCTGCAAAGGATACACACCTTTTGTGACGTAAGCATTCATTTGTGTCCAAAGAAAGATTCAAGATTTCGTCGGGAACCATGACGATCCCTATTGGAAATACTATGAGTCGTGGGTTCCCCATATGCCAATTATTTGGCGGGAGATTTCACGTTGCGCTCCTAGACCTCCGTCTGATCGACGGAGGTAAAAATAGCTAGATTACTAAACCAAATTAGGTGCCATCCTCTACTTAAATGGAATAATCTATATAACCTTTGTGATATCTGACCCAAGACTTCTCCTGGCCAAAGTGGTTGATGTGTTTCGAACTCATCAGACGAGAGAAGACAAAGAGCGAATATGTTCACATGTTGCTATGAGTGAATCCTATGTATGTGTGTTATGCTGTTACCCTGCTTCACTATGGCCGAGAATGAAAATTCCAAAGTTCTAATATCAGCAAACTTTGGCATTTGTCAACACGGTACGCACCACTGATGCTACTGAAGGGGTTTACATATACGATGAGGGAAAAAGATATGGTATACAGTTGGATATACAGGACGAACTCAAAAGCTATGTTTCATGCTAAAATATGCCGTCATAAGATAACGATTACACGACGTTTTTTTATAAAGAATTTGGCCAGGGTGAATTGAATATTAGATTAATAGCAAGATGCAGGCCGGTTATAAGATTGTATAATTGAGGGAATTTATTGATGAGATTTGTAGGGGAGCTGACAATATGTTACATCCGAATTTCACTGGTGAAAACGTAGATCCATCAGTAAACGTGGAATTATGTAATGGCGTAGTGGTCAAACGTCAACTTTTCCCAACTCTTACATATCTCTCCAGGTCGTTATTTGTATACGGTAGGATTCTGATGGTGGAACGTTACTCCCCGAGGCCCGCTCTCTCTACATGTCATTTGGCAATTGACCTCATTTCTGCCAGTCTTTTTTGGTTTGAACGGAAAAACCATGGTACCTGGCATGGTTGATCATTTGTGTCGGCGAATGGTAGGGAATATAGTTTTCTCAAGTTGTGCGCAGACGACTTACCACGGAATAAATAAGACAGATTGTTGTGACCTCCAATGGATATCGTTGGTTAGTGTATCAGAACTGGATGTTCCATTTACTATTGAGGACGTGTGGCAACGCAAATCTAGTGCCACCTATATTGACCCATACTAAACGGAAGTGATCTTTGACCCAAGCGCACCATTATTATCCGGTATTCTGCAAGAGCATTTGGACAGCTGTTGACCTCAATAATTTGCATATGACCTTTGTGAGGTCATTTCCGCTTCCGGTCACGTGATCGCAGCTGACCTGTGACTCCTGCCTAGGCCCTGAAAAGGGCCGTTGAAAGTTCTATTTGCGCAGGGGTCAAAGGTCAATTCCGGTCACATGACCGGAAGCGGAAGTGACCTCACAGAGGTCAGTGAGGTCATATGCAAATTATTGAGGTCAACAGCTGTCCAAATGCTCTTGCAGAATACCGGATAATAATGGTGCGCTTGGGTCAAAGATCACTTCCGTTTAGTATGGGTCATTATAGGTGGCATAGCCCTGTTTGACCAGTGTGTTGTGGTATAGGCCTGTTTGACCAGCGTTTGGTGGTGTAGCCCTGTTTGACCAGTATTTTGAGGTATAGCTCTGTTTGACCAGATCAATCGTCCCCAAATCCCCTTTATCGCACGTTAAGGCGCTGAGACGAGCGTTAAGGCGTACAAATAGGGCGTTAAGGCGTTGAGACGGGGGTTAAGACATAAAGATAGGGCGTTAAGGCGTAACGACGGGCGTTGAAGGGCGTCACTGCATTTCGATGTATAGGTGGTAATTTCATGAAAATCACAGCTTCTGAGCTAGTTCACCAGGGCGTCGAAGCGTTAAACTAAGCGTTGACGGGCGTTGAGAAGGGCGTTAAGGCGTAAAAATAGGGCGTTAAGGCGTAGAGACGAGCGTTAAGGCGTAACGACGGGAGTTGAAGGGCGTCACCGCATTTCGGTGAATTGGTGGCAATTCCATGAAAATCAGAGCTTCTGAGCTAGTTCACCTGGGCGTTGAAAAGTTAAGCTAAGCGTTGACGGGCGTTGAGGCGGGCGTTAAGGCTTAAAGATAGGGCGTTAAGGCGTTGAGACGGGCTTTAAGGCGTAACGACGGGCGTTGACGGGCGTCACTACATATGGATGTATTGGTGGCAATTCCATGAAAATCGGAGCTTCTGAGCTAGTTCACCAGGGCGTCGAAGCGTTAAGCTAAGCGTTGGCTGGCGTTACTGTCTATAAAAGCAAGTGTATTCCCAAAACACACACAGTCGACGCTAAACCGTCAACATGGCTTATACTTGCTCTAAGTGCGAATGCACGGTCACCAGATATTACGATATGATGCGACACGAGAAAAATATACATGGGATTGAAGACTCCGAGGCACAAGAAGCCGACACAGAGACTGATGAGAGTCCATCGACTGATACCGAAACAGAGATTGCTGACAGTCTATCTAGTGATACGGAGAGCTTGACATCAGATAGTCAACCTACATCCCAAGAAAGTGAGGCAGAACCTACCTTCTGGGACCGTATTGTGGGAGAAGCTATCAATACTCACGCTGCAGCGATCGAGGACGCTGGACAAGATAGCTTACAACAAACATACACCCAAATGCGCCCCTGCTTTAGGAAAACAGCCATGACATACCTTACTACCGCTTGAAATGAAAGGCGACCCCACGCACAGGTCCATCATGAAGACCAAGCGTCACTTTGAAGAAGACATGGGGCTACCACCCACCGAGACCCTGGAAAATGTGATCAGGATGCGCAAACAACTCATTCAGGACATGCTGCCCGAACAATATCCTGAACTGCCCGACGATGCTTAGATTACACCGAGCAAACATGGAACTTTCTCAAAGGACGGCTTCTGATTACACAAGAGCAGCCGAGAATATGACAGATGCAGCGCCAAATGGCGGTCTCTGATCTGACAAGAGTCTTCTTGAATTGTAAACATTCCCAACGCGGCTTCCCCAGCGTGGGTATGATGTAACATTGGACTGAATAAACTATATGAAAACTTGTTGTTGTTTTTCTCTCTTCTGGCGTTAATCTAGGGCGTTACGGTGTTCAAATAGGGCGTTAGGGTGCTAAGACGGGCGTTAAGGCGTTGAGATGGGCGTTAAGGCGTAACGACGAGCGTTGACGGGCGTCACTGCATTTCGATGAATTAGTGACAATTCCATGAAAATCAGAGCGTTTCGGCTAATTCACCAGGGCGTTGAAGCGTTAAGCTATGCGTGGGCGGCCGTTACCGTCCATAAAAGCAAGCGTATTCCAAACAGTGCAATCTTTCCGACCTAGTACGCCCACTACTGGCTCATCTCGACCCCAAATCGTCCATTCCCATGCCCCGTGCAAACAACTGTTTCAGGACATGCTTCCTGAACAATATCCCGGTCTGCCCGGCCAGGATTAGAACACACGGATCAAGCGCAGGTGTCAAAGGTCACTTCCGGTCACGTGATCGGAACCGGAAGTTGTCACAAAACAGGTGGCGCATCTCTGTCGGAAATAGGTTAATAAGAACCAATTTAGCCTGGCAATGATCAAAAGAGTCAATTTAGCCTTTACATCAACATGGAAAACATGGAAAACCCGGATGTAAGATGAGGACCCGGATATAAAACCACAGTACCCGAAAGGAAGACGGAGGAACGACGGGAAAAACCCACTGGCAAACCCGGATGTTGACAAGGTCCCGGATGTAAAGTACACTGCCCACACACACATGCGTCCGATGACGTCACTTCCGAGCTCTGAGCTCCAATAGCTCCGAACTCCGCCCCACGGGAGCTACCACCACCACCGGGCGTCAACGCTCGGTGGTGGTGGTGGTGGTGGTTTCTGTACATATAGGAATGAACACGTGTCCCGTTAGTGACATCTCCTGCGCACAAGTCCCTATGATGAGGGATGTTCAAGAACAGATGTACACATGTCTACGCCCGATATGTAAAGATGGAAAAACTCCGTACTCGGATACAGGTCATTACATGCATTCGTATCATTGAATCATACGATCCCAAGAAGGTTGATAGGTTTTTTTTCCTTTTTGTAGGGATAAAGTCCGTGTTCGCTTTTTATATTTTCGGGGATAAATCCTAATTTTACATGCATCCACCTATGACTTAATAGGCAGGCCCCAATAAGCGGGGTGGGGGACCGATATTACCCCTTTTGGACCTTGTTGATAGAGATTTTCCCCTATTTTAGGGGTAAAATCCGTGTTCCGCTATTTATAATTTCGGGAACAAATCCTCATTTTACATACACCCACCCATGACATGATAGGCAGGCCCCGATAAGCCCGGCGGACCGATATTAGCCCTTTTGGATATGGTTGATAAGGGTTTTCCCCTATTGTAGGGATAAAGTCCGTGTTCCGCTTTTTATATTTTCGGGAACAAATCCTAATTTTACATGCACCCACCCATGACTTGATAGGCAGACTCCGCCAAACCCGGGGGACCGATATTGCCCCTTTTGGATATGGCTGATAGGGGTTTTTCCTATTGTAGGGGTAAAGTCCGTGTTCCGCGTTTTATATTTTTTTCTGGAGAAACTTTTACATGCACCTACTCCCCGTGCCGTGATGTCGAAACGGCGTCCCCCCAGCAAACAGAGCCGCCTTATTTGTTTGTTGATTTTTTGCGAAGATGTACTGGACAATAAACGCTCGACCCTGAGTCGCACGGATGCTAGACTGGTACTAATAAAATGGTACAGCATCTATAGATTATGTTTATTACTATAAATCTATGTGAAATTTGGCAACACAATATATCAGCAGCATATAGGTATTCCAATGGGTACTAATTGTGCACCCCTGTTGGCTGACCTGTATCTGTTCTCTTATGAATATGACTATATGCAGGCGCTTTCAAAAATCGATTCATTCAAAGCCCGTTCTTTCTCATTCACCAAACGCTATATAGACGATCTTCTCTGCTGTGGATAATTGCTATATAAATGGCGCAGTGAAGGATATATATCCACCTTCGCTGGATTTGAAGGAAACTACAGATAGCCCTACAGGTACATCATATTTAGATCTATATCTAAATGAAGCGGGCATTCTCTCTCGTCGAATTTATGACAAAAAGGATGATTACAATTTCAACATCGTAAACTATCCCTTTCTGGACAGTAATATTCCAGTGGGACCAGCATATGGCGTATACATATCTCGCCTAGTAGCATTTGCTAGATAATGTGTTAGATGTGACGATTTTAATCAACGTCACAAAACATTGTTGCAGAAACTTATAAAACAGGGCTATTCCACCAAGCGCCTTCATCCAAAGTTTATCAAATTTGGCGATACATATCGCATGCTGATAGCAAAATACGAACGTAGCGTGCGAGATCTATGGCGTTACGTTTCGTAACTTGTGTCTAATTCCGCTTAACCCGGGGCTAGGGGCCGCATGAACCCATGTGCTTCAAGATCCTCATGGTGCTCATATGAACAGGCACAATCAAAGCGTGACTGAGATACATCATTCTCTAGATAACGACTTTACAACGATTATTATGGATTAAGAATACTGATTACAATACATTTGTGAATATTTGTTTGAGGAAACAATGATCGGATGTTTTTGATTTTTTATATATTAGGCGAATATTACGAATTGATACAAGATAGGTGCATAGTGGGTTATAATTATTCTACACTCCAGAAAAAATGACACCGCGGAAATCGGCAGGCGCTCAATTCACTGATTGGCGAATAAAATCTATTTTATTTTCAGTATTCGACTTGTCATTTATGTAAGTAACATAATTAATGTAACAGAGAAGGCAGGCGAATATCATATAATATCAATTTAAGTAGGCAGAAAATGGATGTAAATCCACGAGTAAAAACTGCTTGGCCTTACACATCGTGGTCCCTGCAGTAACTCGGGAGCTATCCATAGGAGTCACATGGTCCGTTGAGAATGGACTGCTGGCTGGGGCAGTTTGTCCATCCTATTTTAAAACGTACAAGGTCCTTTACAGTTATCGGCATAAGAGTTGCAATAGAGCATGAAAGAACATCCGAAAGGTTAATACAGGACAAGCACTAGTGGCTCCAAAATAGCACCCTGAGGGACGTTATTAGATGTATTAAAAGCATTGGAAGAATCGCCACCAATAACAACTTTTCTAAGTTCTGTTAGATAGATAGGAATTCAATAAGTTTAACAGATTTCTGCTGAGTCCAAATGACTCTAGCTTGTAGATGAGTAGCTCGTGACAGACGGAATCGAAAGCCTTATAGAAGTCAATATATATACTATAGGCCTGTTATCTATCGTCTGACTAACTGGGCATATCAAGATGACACAAACGATTAGTGGTTGTCGAGCGAGCTTCCACACATCCATGCTTAAATACTCTAATGTAGCATTTGACAAAGACATATACCTAAACATAAATAACACAGTCGAATATCAGTTGAGTTATCAGCTCGGTTTCGCCGTTCATTCATTAATGAGATTTCGGTCTTCTTCTACCGTCTTCTATAAATAGAGAGATATAGAAGTGAATTGAATGGACCTGGTCAAGAGAGATCCATTATGTCGATTGGACAGAAGATGCAGAACTTTGAATTATTGTGACTTGAGCATTTGCGGAACAGCAGTATGGAGCCTCGTCGAAATTATAAGCTCTCCTGAACATCCGGAACTGTTCCCACGAAACAATCGTCTTTTTTTGTAAAACCAGCTCAACTGTTTGTTGTTGTCAAACCGATATAACGTAATGAGAGCTTACATCAGTTATATCATTTCGACATAAATTAGGCAGTCGGGGAAAATCACAAACTGCATTTGTTAAGAACAGTGCAGTCGATTTTTTTCCGAACAGAATATTGATCTCAGTAGCCACCTCAATAGCAATGTTAACCCTATCTGGCTTGGGCGATTTGGGGTGTATCGCAGCCTGTGTTGGGGGGAGGGGGAGTGCCTCCGCGATATATCTTCGCTATCGCAAAGGCTAGAGGGCTGAAACTTACCACACTATATATTTGGATCAGGCTCTACAGGAGTATGTAAAAAAGATCTAAGATGGCCGCCATGATGACGTCACAGTGACGTCATTTCCAACATGAGCATTTTTTGGACCATTTTAGGTCAGAATTTCGAAATTTTTATTTTTGTTTTTTTCTCGAAAAAACTGCATGATAAATTAGTAAATAGTAATAATCTGATATGAAATAAAATATGTTTTAGCCACTTTTCCATGCAGAAAAGCAAAACAAATTGAAGAAATCTGACGTACCCCCATGGCCGCCATTTTGAATTTATCCATGATCCTCTGCTCGGGAGATCATGCAAATAGACTCAAAATGACCCTGATATGGTAATCAACAAAGTCACAGCGGGGGCGTGCCCCCCCCTCCCCCCACCCACAGGCCAGGTAGGGTTTAACAAATGACACATTTACATTACATCGAAGGAAGTATATGGGTATATGGTGTATTAAAACGAAAACCATGAAATTGTATTCATCATTCGTCAATCACAATCGTGTATCGATGTTTTCACTTGGTGTTGTGCTAGTTGTTATGGCGGAAATCTTTCTTCTTAAACTTAGCTTCACGGTTTCCCAAGTTCGCCTGTTGACGCAAAAAGCGATAAATATAAACAGACCCTGCCCTCCGGTCAAGATGATAAAAGCAAACCACAATATATCCGATTGTAGGATTGAGGCGAGAATACCAAACACCCAAGTGAAACCGAATAGGACAGACAGTCTGAAATAAACAACAGCGTGATGTTTGTTGGTCTTGGTTGAAGCGTTGGTCATATCTGGAACGTTTCGAATTGCCAAGATAGTTCTTACGAAGCAGCATGAATTAAACAGTACCATGGCACCTATTGGGGCGACGAAGAATATCCCTATGTCCCTTGGTCGGTTTAGGAAACATATAGCGCCCCCGTAATCGATCCCTGTGCCATTGCTAGAGACCAAGTGATAAATAATACAAGTCAGAATAAGAAAAGCAGGACACAAACAGCTGAAAAGACAAAAAGAAAGAAATTTCTTCACCTCACCGATAGGGTTGTGTTGGACTGGGAGGAGGTTGGTAAACACTGTGCACATGTGGTAAGCACATACCGCCATCCAGGCAAAAGACGCGAGCCAGAAGTAATGGATCAGGACGCCTAACGCTTGGCATAGACGAGGATTTGATGTCCTCCTAGCACCAGATTCGAAAATCAACTGAGCACAGAAAAGGTGGAAAATCAACGCCATGTTATTCTTGCCTGGGAGCGTTCTCAACTGCGGAGATACACAATAAACCAGGAACGTTAGAAAAAGACCAACCAGTGATAAGGAAATGCATATGAATGATACCAGTGTCAATGCTATTTCAAGTGTTGATAGATCGGAAGATTCCGGAGGTATCGTGCCAGAAGTTTTCTGACGTAAGATTTCTCTGATATTGTTTAGCAGATCCGAACACAGTTTCACAACTCTCCCACAATATAGATAACCGGATTGATTCAAGGGAATAACATGATTTTCTGTGATTATTGTATGATTGTCTGAATCATAGGTAAAGTTGGACTCAGTCAGGTCGAATTCCAGATGAGGACATTTTATTGTATCCTTAAAAGGAGCAAATTCCACATTGACGAAACAATCCTCTATGCTATGAGGGGCACAAAATCCAATATTCCTTGGTTGTATTGTACGGTTACCACGCGACACGTAATCAACACTGAGCATGTCTTCGGCCGTAGTGAAGCATGACACGTGTAGCGATTCTGCCGTCCTATTATCCTGTTGCTCTCTGTATGTAAAAGACAACGACGTGATTTCACGGAGAGCCTGCTCCATATCGTCAAGGCCTTTTTCAGACTTTGTCACTACGTTTCCCTGTACTGCTAATATCGGGGTTGTCTTCTCATGACCAGAAAGTTTGATGTACTTAGACATTACCAGAGGATAGAAGACAAACGGCGAAAATGCAGCAAGAATTTTCCGTAGAGCGTGTTCGTATGCTAAAAGGAATGTATCCCATGAGACGTTGATCATGCTGTTACTATGTTTCACTATGGCCGAAAAGGAAAATCCCAAACCTCTAATATCAGCAAACGTTGATTCACACTGGTTATCTCTCAACACACGTCTCTGATGACACTGAAGAGGTTTACATACGCTCTGAAGAGAAAAATATATGATATATCAAAAGATATTTAGCAAATAAACGCTGTGGAAATCCAATGACGTTATTAGCCTATAAACGATGAAGTTACGAGATACGGTTTAAATCATACTTTCATATGAAATCTGGGCTGGTGATTTGGAACATATCATAGGATGGGTCCAGAATCCTTCCTTATACACAAACGCTGTCCATATTGAACGAATTTATGTTCCAAGGTGCAAGAAAGGTCTACAACACTTACGCTACGATGGACAATTGACCGAATTATACAGGTCAATTAATGGAGATTGTTTGTCTCCCCTGACAGGTTTTCTGTTCTAAACGGGATTATGGAGGAGATTCGCACGAATCTCAAATTATATTAAACCAGAATTTCAGTGAAAAACATTTGTTCAGTTTTGAGCCACCGAAATCGTTTAGAATTGTGATGGGGCTCCAATACTTACGGAAAACGGGTCGAGAATTTCATGTTGGGAACATCTTTCCAACTCATCGGCGACGGATGTAGGCGTCTGAATAGTAGTTTGTGATAGGGATCTGGGGTTAAAGTCAATAACCACACTGAGCGGAAACGTGGTTCCAACAGGTTTAACCCTACCGCAAAGTGGGGGACCTCCAAGGTAATCTCCGTTACACAAGGCACAGAACACGTTTTTATATGAAGTTGCTAACCGCATTGTGCTATAATCACCCAGAATGTGTGTGTATAGACGGCACAAAGTCTCCAACTTGTCTTTCTCCACCATGAATCTGTCGCCACAAGAAGCTTTTACTTTGGCGGTACAGCGTCGAACTGATACGCCTTTTGGAGGAAATGTGGCGAATTTGCATAGATCATCTTTGGTCAGTGTTTTCCACAAGTCCTCATTGTTCGTCACCTGGCTTGCCGAAAAACTGGATTCACACGTAACCCTATGAGTCCATGGTAAAACAAGTTCAACATAATGACAAATGGCACAATAAACGTTCCTGTAAGTTATCCTAGATTGGACGTCCGAAACTGGTGTAGCCTGTATCTCGTCATGAATGTCAAGTTCTTCGCATTTATTGATGATGTCTTTAGATATTTTGGACGTAGTAGGACAGAGGTTCACCATGGATACACTGGTCTGTTTTGCCCAGGTAGTCCAATACTCAGTAACACATGTGACGTAATGCGACGGAGCGACGTGTGTCGATTGATCAAGGAACATCATATCCGGACAGCAGTCGGCGTAGAAATAGCACAGATCGTCGCAATGACAATCAGCGCATTCATGAGTACACACCTTCCCGTTATGACCTACGGACGCATTGCACAACTTGGAAGTACCACAGACGAATTCGGTAACCTCCACAACGATATCACCTAGAGTTTGGTTGAAATCGATCTTGTATGTTCCGTCCAGTAAATCATTTACAGAAAACGAAGAATCTGTAGTATTCCGGATGGAAAGAAGCTTACGTGTGGCACCTGAAGATATTATATTGGCTCCTTCATTCATAATAAGAAACCAAAATACTATAGAAATGACCGAAAGCATATTGGCTCTATTCAGGATTCACATTAGTTTAGCAACTGGTCAACTGAACATAAAACATCGCCACTGCCAATCCCTACTATGAGCGCTGAGAGGCTAAACATACGAGTCATTGTGATTTTAGTTAGAAGTTAATGTTTCCAAAAAACACGCGGTACAGCAATACTGTCTCCAGGCTCCGGTAAACTAATATATTATTCGTTTTATGTGCTGTTTATTCTGTATCGTCAATCATAAATTGATGGTGATGGAGGACAGGTGCAGATTACTGGGTCAACAGCGTCCATAATCGATCGACATAGTGTTCTGATTGATTGTTTTCTGAAATATCAGCTACAGCTACCACGGGAGGACAACAGATGTCAAAATGTTATGATTACTAATGCCGTTGTGATACCTCTATCGCTGGGAGAGAAAACTTCTCTATACCACAATAGACAAACCCGACGGAGTGTCAAAATAAATACCCATGCTATACCGATGTCTAATTAAATGCGTACATGCGTCTTATATAAGAACTGTTGAAAGCTTCCACCAATCGCGGTTGTGAAAATAACTCCGACATTCTTCAACCCTGTTGGGTGATTTTAAGTGTGTTATACGGGATTATATATGTGTGTGAGGGAAGAGGCGGATAGTGTACGATTGTAGGTGCGTAATTTTGTGTTTGTGTTTAGAAGTATCGAGGGGGATGACCATCAACACCACTCCGTTATATTCCAGCTAGAGATATGGGTCGTTGTATGTATCTCTACAAGCAGGCTTCAGCAAACCGAGTAGCTCGACATAAATTTGTGCAATGGATCAGCCACACGACGTCGGCAATTACAGAAAAGGTTTCTTTCAGGGTATTCTTGCATTTACTTGCATCTGGCATCACAGTTTCCGAGCTAGTGTATCTAATTCCGCTCAAGCCGGTGTGATGGATAAGAGTGTCCTGGTGATCAATGCCCCTTTTCATATCCTTTTCTATTGTAACCAAGGAGGGACACTTGTCCCCAATGTGGAGAAAGCGTCCTAGCTGGGTCAGAAGATAAAGGACGGACACTCATAGCCAGCGGACATTCTTAGCCCCTACAGCGGTACCAGGGTTGGTGAGTTTACTTCATGAACCACCTCAATAAACGCGTGGCTCAGATGACCAGACTATTCCCATGACTCGCCGTACTCTAGTTTGAATGTGATATGCTGTGGCAGGGTTTCCTGTGGAGTCATCAGGACTGTTTTTTATTCGCCAGTCGTCATCCGCTTTTCTCAGCTCTTACATATCTTTCCTATAGTTTTTGGAAATGTCACGTACGCCCCGCGAACAATAGATGCCAATCGGGCCAACCAGTATCGGGAAAGGGCTAATCGCACGGGGTAGTAACGTGCTTAACTCTTAATACGTGCACATTTCCATGATTGCGCATATCTGGTTAACCACTTTGATAAAATCACGCAACAAGCCTAGGTTAGACAGCCTTTTGAAAGCTCTAGCAGAGAAATACTACCAATGAAACTGGCCCACAATATACAAGCTTGTAGGATGACCTGATCCTGAAGCAGTAAAAGTAGATAGCGAACAATTAGAGAGAGAGAGAGAGAGATCTTTGGTTACTTTGGAAGAATAAAAGTGTCCAATACCGGCTGATAGAAATACATACTCTTCAAATTGTGTTAAGTTTCTGTAGAAAGTAGAAAACCACATATAGTCGCAGTCAAAATGTCAACAGTGGTACGGGGTCTGTATCCATTATGCTTGATAAACCTATTGGATCCACGTTTCCTCAGGGTGTGGTCAGATCTGTACGGCAAACAAGTGCTGTTGTGAGGCCGAATTTCACAAGAAAGCAATGTGGCTTCTGGTTGTTATATCATTGTCCTCTCTTATTAAATACCGATAGCGACATTACGAGATCCAGTGAACCGTTAATCATTGAAACATTATCTTCGATACGAAGAGGATTAGTAACACACAACTGGTCAAACTTAACATACAATTAAGGCTGAAGTCTACGATCCATGTTCAGCAGTGAATGCAGTGTTCCTCATTGATATGAAAATGTGTGTCGTGGTTATGGCCAAACCAATTTGGTTCGACGTTGATTTGCATGGTGAGTGCAGTTAGTTGGGTTTGGTTAGAATCATGCCACTTTGGAATGAAGGATGGAGTCTAGTCACAAATGTCGATGACTAATTCAAGCATTTGCGGTGGCATCCATTCTTGCAACCACAACCGGTCTTTCTGTCCAACAGTAGCTCTAATTCTATACGATATTCTGACCAAATTCCATGCCCATGTCGAAGTTAGACATGGAACCATTATAATAAATAACCCATAATACATAGCTTACAAAACTTCCCAACTCCCAAGACATATTGTAGAATTCTCAAAACTCAGAGAAATTTCGTTTACTTCAAATTGTCCATAAAAATATTACAGCCCCTTGTAGCAAGTAAAACACATCAATTTATTTATCCGGATTTTGTACTCATGGCGCTTGTTTCGACGAAGGCCCAACTGTTCGGATAATAAATTCGGTTACACGGCATTATCAGCTAGAACACACTATATTCAAGTTAATTCGTAAATATTCTTTCAAGGTTAGAAGAGGAGCTGAGAAATACTAGAGATATCGATTTTTTCTCCAATAACAGATAAAAAAACATAAATGATCAACCGGAGTTCTTATTGCCCATGGTCGCCCATGTTGACCTGGCATTCATTTATAATTCAAATCACATCTGACCATATTCTGCCGTCATTAACAACACACAAAAATGTGCGTCAATAATCAAAAGACATTTTATTGAAAACAGTTGTTCGCTTCTCTGTCGCAGGAAATTATCTTGTGTTTTTCTTTTAAGTTTCACTTCGTAAATATTTGAAATTGACGCTCATTGTCGTTTGAAAAAGGTACAAAAGATTTTTGAATGAATCAAGTCACACCCAGGAGTTTAAGGTGTGATATATTTGGACAGACATCAGTTTGACTATTATTATTTTTCGGGAATTGTAAGATCTTTTCCATGACACATAACCGATGTTCCCAGCTCAGCATAATGTCGCCCGCTGAAATAAACACACAGGATTTGAGATTTTCTCTGTCTTCTACAGAAATATTGTACTTTCCAATAATTAGAATAATAATAATTAGTAATAGTATCTAGTAATATGATATACATCATACATGTATGTTAGATATTTGAGCTCCCGAGTTAGCATATCTAATTCCGCTCAAGGCGAGGCAAGGGGCCACGAGGTTAGTCTCTTCATGAACACACGCAATAAAAGCGCGGCTTAGATACTAAGGCTACGTCCGATAATCCTTCGCATTCTAGAATGTAATGTCTGAATGTACCGTGCCTAGATTATTAAGCCTTCCTGTGGAGTCATATGTTGGATTTTTAGTCGCCAATCGTGAATTTTTCCCGTCACTTATACCTCTTCAATACGAATAGAGACTGCAATTAACAGTAAAGCTATTACGTTTGGTTAAAATTATGTAAATGTTGTAAATTCAACCACGTATATTTTTACCAAAGACGATCTAAAGTTCCTACGCGAACTTTCTATTTGTAGCAAAAATTTCAAACATAATGTATAAAGACAAAAATTTCAAAGCATAGATTATACTCAATGTAAATAATGTAGGATAAAAGAGTAGTAAAAAAGTTTAAACGCAGCCATCGTATGTATATAGTTGTTGAAGTTAGTGAACTTCATCTTTATATTGTGTGAATCTTTCAACCATTTATGTATACTCACAAAAACGTTCCATAGTACATATTCAATAATATATATATATAGTAATATATATTTGACCATATATAAAGACACTATATCAATCTTTCAAAGATGTACAGATGTATTAAAACGATCAATCGCATATATATAGTAATATGTAGCTAATACATATATAAGGCATACTTATATTCAATGAAATATTGTGTATAATATACAGTACATATACATTTAATAGGCAAACTTTCAAAGATGTACACATGTATTTAAAACGATCAAAGCAATAAGTGTTAAAATGTGAGGGTAAAATTTAACAACAGTTAGACTGTCCACACTCCCTAGTTAGTATATCTTAAATTTGTAAAGGAAGTATCTGCTGCTTTCAGATTACTGTCCGTCTTTGCGTAAATGTCTGGTTGTTTTCGTTTGGAAATTGCCTTTAACATTTTCCAAATCCGCTTGTTAGCACAATAAGCCATAAAGATTAGCAAACCTTGACTTCCGGTCAGCACTATAAAGAGGTACCACAGAACATCAGACTGAAAGATGGCGGCAACAATTCCGAAAACCCACGTGAACCCGAAAAGAAAGGAGAGTTTAATATACACGTATACGTGTTGTCTGTTTGTTCTGTTTGATACTTCTTTCATATCTGGAACGTTCCGTATTGCCATTATTGTACGAACAAACCAAATCATGTTACAGAGAAGCATCAATCCCAGTGGAGCAATGAAGAAAACTATAAGTATGTTGGAGCCTTTCAAAAAACAGATATCGCCTCCATAACCCATCTCGCTCCCACCTGACATGGAGAGATGATAGGTAATACAAGATAATATAATTATGATCGGTGACAGGTTGCAGAACAGAGCGTATCGAACTAACCGCTTTGATTGACTCAAGGTATCCCGTGCAATAGCTATGCCCGTAAAGACTTTGTGCATGTGATAGGCAGATATCGACATCCATGCAAACGCCACAAGCCAGAAGTAGTGGATCGTAACCCCTACAGCTTGACACAGAATCACGTTATCTGTCCAACTGGTTCCGATTAAGAAGAAGAGCTGAGCAAAGAACAAATGGAAAACAAGCGCCATCGTATTTTTACCTGGCACTGTTCGAAGCTGAGGTATGACACAATAAATTACGAAAGTCAGGGATAGTCCTACAAGAGATAAACTAATGCATACTAAAGACACCAGAGCCATTGCAAGGTTATTCGATGTGCCCTTGTAGAATGTCCTCGAACCTGATCCATTATTGGATTCTTCAAGAGTAGTTTGAATGAATGCTACTACATCAGAACAGAGTTGCAACGTCTCTCCGCAGTACAACAGCCTTGACCCATTCAGATAGATGGTGTGATTGTCATATTCCAAAGAGGTGAGCTGGTGATGGTAGGTAAAGTTGGCCACTCTCAGATCATATTCTAAAAAGGCACAATCGAGGATATGTTCGACTCTGGGAAATTCCACATGTTCAAGACAATCAAATATGTCACAGTCGCTGTCAAGTAGGGTAGGAGGATCGTCAATCACAATACCTAATTCGAAGTAATCATTCATCCAATGATCGTCCCGATAGCAAGGCACTGGTGCAGACGACATAGTTATATTATTGTCCTCTTTGGAGTATATCCAAGTACGACTGATTATGTCTTTCAGGGTATGTTCCATATCTTTTAAATTTCGCTCTGACGTCGTCACCACCTGTCCAAATACTAAGATCACGTTAATTTCAGGAAGAATAGGGAAACTTTCTTCGATTCCTGGTCCAACAGGAAGAAGCTGTGCGTCCATATATTTGTGTGACGGTTGTATTACCAACGGAGTGAATATGAACGGTGAAAATGGAGCTAAAATATCCCTCAGTTCCTTCTCATATTGGGTGGAAACACCATTGTCCCAAGAGTTCAAAGATCCCGAATTTGGACTTATCATTACAGAAAATGAAAATCCCAATCCCTTTGTTGACGAGAAAGCATAATCACATTCACCGTCTACTAGAACACGTCTTGGAGAGCATTCAAGTCCCCGGCAAAGTCTCTGTAAAAGATTAAAGCAATAATGATGATTTGTTTTAACTAGAAACATTTATTGATAACCTGATATGAGCAGGAAATATTTGTCTGCTCTATTGTGATTTAGCGTTATGTCGAATAAAATGACAAAATAAATGTCTGATTAGCAGCTGTGTTAGAATAATGTGAACCATTATGAATTGTTTTCTCCATATATTATCTTTCTATTTCATCATTCATTTTCTCACTACAACGTCCATCCTAGAATGTAAGATAAGATATTACCTACCAAAAATGGATCAAACACCTGGTCATTCTCACACGAGAACATGTCCATGTCGTTCTCTTGTGTAATGTCGTCCTCCGAATTAAAATCGAGAAGAACGCTGAGAGGGAAAGGTAATCCTCCAGAATCAACTCGTGAGCAAGGCATAGCTCTGTTCAGGATGGCGCCGTTACAAATTGCGCAGAAGATATTTGTATATGAGGTAGGATGAGAGGATGAGCCGTAGTAATATGAAGTGTGAATAAATAACTCACATAGACGTTCTACCAACGGGACCCTCGCCGTCCAACCTCCTGTGACGTTACATGTGTCTATGGATGCAGGATAGCATGGCCTCGTCGCTACTTCAAAAGGCGGAAAGCTAGTGACTTCACAACCCGAAGAATTTAAAACAAGTTTCCATAACTCTTCTCTGGTGGTAGCTTTGCTTAAGCTTGCATCTGGGTCACACTTAACTTGGTGTCTCCATGGCTTTGTGTCGGTGACGCCATGACACTTGGCACAGTAGATGTTCCTGTAGGTCACCTGGGAGTCTATGACGGACACTGGGGTTGCTTGATCTCTGTAATGCTTATCCGGATGATTACATTTTGATAAAGTGTCTTTGTGTTTGTCCGAAGGGTTATCAGGGCATTGGCTCACCATAAAAACGTCAGAATCATTTGCCCATGTTGTCCAGGAACCTGCTACGCATTTTAAATACGGAAAAGGAACTAATGGGATGTTTGCGGAGTCTTGAAATAATAAATCAGGACAACAGTCTCCGTAGTAGTGGCACATTTCGTCACACTGGCAGTCCGAGCATTCGAAGGTACACAAACCATATTCGGTCATATTTGTATCAGGCTGACATAACTTAGATGTTCCGCATACGAACTTTGTCACGTCCGTGGCCAGGAATCTCTCAGACTTGTTTGGTAAGAAGCGGTAATATGGGTCGTAAGAAGTAATAGATGCCTCTGTATAATTGTCTCCTGCTTCAGTGGAGCTTTGTGTTGTTGGATCCAATGGAGTTGGACTGGTGGAGATATTTGTGTTGTTTTCCACAGTTGAACTGGTGGAGACATTTGGCTTGTTTCCCTCGTTTATAAACGACGTGTGATTGATATTTATCCCAGTAACATTAACAGGAAAGTCTCCACCACATATACAGGTCGCTTGGAAGCACAACACATCTGCGAGAATGGAAATCAGTATAGCAGGAGATGGTGTTAATATCGTAGCCATGTTTGAAACGAAATAAACTCGAGACCAAAATCTGTGTTCAATGATAATCGCTCAGAGTAACTATTGGTATATCGTGCATTTCCGCTTCATATAATCGCTTAACGCTAGAAAAGTAAGGGTGTGTGCGGGAATAGTTGATGTATCCATCAAACGTCCTTTGGGAAATATGTAGTTACACATCAGTAATCTGCTAATAGCTTGGACGGTGACATTCAGTTCCCCAGTTCTCGTGGTGATAGTTATGCCCGTAACTAATTGACTATCTCTATTCACCAGGTCAATGTTGATAACAATTCACATCATTATTTAGTGAAAGAGTACAGCAATAAATGGTTGATTTTATTATTTATTTCTCTGAGAGGTTTATTTTACATCTTCGTTCGACGCGAGAGAGTAAAAACAAACAAAACTTTATTTTTGTGATTGCGCATTGATGTTCTATGAGTTATTAAGTGCATATTTCATTTATATAGGCCCTAATTTACTGTTCAGTCAATAATTTACTCATTTATGCGTTTTGTTGTAAATCGTTAACCATACCATCGGTTACCGTATTAAATTAATCTGTTTTGGCGACTCGAGCTAATGTAATGAATACTTGAGAGAGCAACATGAAGGTTGGTCGACGAGTATGGTTGTCGCTAGTGGATAAAATTTCACAAATAGCCCTCGGGCTACTTCGATTTAATCCTAGGGCTAATTCGATTTAATCCTAGGACTAAATCGGCCAATCGTAATACATTTCCTAAACCGCGGATTACATTCATTTAGCTCTGGGACTGAACGATTTAGTCCTCGGGCTTGAATAGTTAACCCCTCAGACTGACTGAATTAATCTTCGACAGGATTATTTAACCCGCGGACTAAAAGCATTTAATCCTAGGTCTAATTCGATTTAGTTAGGGTTAAATTGACCAATTGTGATACATTTCCTAAACCTCGGGTTATATACATTTAGCTCTCGGACTGAACGATTTAGCCCTCGGGCTTGAATATTTAACCCTCGGAGTGATTGAATCAATCCTCGGACTGAGTGATTTAACCCGCGGACTAGATGATTTAGTCCGAGGGCTGGATTATTTAGCCCGAGGGCTAGATTGTTCAATCAATTGTGCGTTTCTAGACCGCATATTAATCAAGAGCAAGATTAGAAGATGATCACGTGGTATAAAGTTGGCGCGTTTGTTCATTCTGATCCTTGCATATTTGTTCGGCTGTCAGTCTCAGACCCCAAATGACTGCCTGTTGTCAAGTAATAACACTTTGACATGATAACAGTAAAGTGTCAACACATACTGAATTCATGGGTTAAATCCTGCTTGTGTTTGCTTTGCATTGAGAGCAGCTGGATAAGCTATCATCAGTTTTACGGCGGTAATCTGCTCCCGTATAGGCTTTAATGTACCAGGCCTGGTAGTTATACAGCACTACATGTACACAACGATTTTTGATAGCGTGGTCAAACCAATTCTTTTATATAATTCCGAAATTTGGGCTGTTGAGATATTCATGAATGTTCCCCAATTGAAAGCGTTCATACGAAGTTTTGCAAGTTTACTCTTGGGGTGAACAAAAAGGCGTGTAATGCTGTTGTACGGGCAGAATTGGGCAGAATTCCCATGGCACTGCAAGCCAAGATTAACGGGAATACTGGTGTAGGCTTGTTAATTTGCCTAACTCCAGGCTTGTGGAATATGCGGTCTAGAAACGCACAATTGATTGGACAATCCAGGCATCGGGCTAAATATTCCAGCCCCCGTGCTAAATCATCTAGTCCGCGGGTTAAATCATCTAGTCCGCGGGTTAAATCGTTCAGTCCGAGGATTGAATCAATCACTTCGGAGGTTAAATATTCAAGCCCGAGGGCTATATCGTTTAGTACGAGAGCTAAATGTATATAACCCGAGGTTTAGAAATGTATTATAATTGGTCAATTTAGCCCTAAGTGAATCGAATTAGATCTAGGGTTAAGTGCATTTAGTCCGCGGGCTAAATCATCTAGTCCGCGGGTTAGGTCATCTAGTCCGCGGGTTAAATCATTCAGTCCAGGACTGGATCAAATCGACCCGATGGATAAATCATTTAGTCCGATAACTAAATGAATATAATCCGGGATTTAGAAAATTTATTACAATTGGTCGAGTTAGTCCTAGGATTAAATCGAATTAACCCGAGGGCTATTTGTGAAATTTTGTCTACTAGCGCCAACCATAGACGAGTGCATGTAGCAGAACAACGCCCGAGTGATATAAACGTTCTAATAGTAATTGAATATAGGAGTGCAGATACACCCCGTCATCGCGGAGATGGGGGAGGAAGACCTGTAGACACAACCAAAGCAGAGTAATACACTAAAACAATAAACATATATATTCTAACATAAATGTGCAGGATATACAAGATTTGGCATAAAGCAGAAGCAAAGTAACTCCGAATAAACTTAATAAACGCATGGTGACAGTCTCAATATTTATTGAGGTGTGTGAGTGTGTATAGAGTGGCAGCAGAAATGTCAATCAGGGAAATAAACACAGTTGAAACAGAGATTACAAAGAAAGAAAAACAAATGTATTAAGTTGATTAGAGAAACGTATCAAAGGTACCTAGAATTGAAATCGGAAATAAAATATAGAGAATTGAATAGTTACAGAACGGGAAATACAAAGCTATACTAGGCTATTAATTAACAAGACGAGGAATACACACACCACAGAAATGCTGGATGGTTGTATTATCTTATCTAAACAGTGATTTATGGAATAAAATATATATATAAAAGTTGAAATTAGAAACAAAAATACCAAAATAATAAACAATAGTCTACCTGAATAACTGTAGCTCTTTCGAAGCTTTTACACCACTGTTAAGTTTGGGATTTGATCGCCGAATAGCTAGGGCTTCCTTAAATAACAAGATATTCCAGTGATCCGCGGAGTCGATAACCTTAGTGTTAGACAATAAGACTGATGACAATGGGCAATATGGAATACCTTCTAATCTATTCGGTAAATCTAGTAGGTCTTTAATATGTTGGAAGTGCTCACAACTGAACAAATGAGAATGGATTTCGCTGTTGCCTTTACTATGTTCCTTTAATCGTGTTTCAAGACAACGCTCAGTTTTTCCGATGTAACTAGAATTACAACCGGGACAGGTAAACTGGAATCCAGGGCATTTCCCCCAGTGGACATATCCCCCAGCGGACATTTTCCCCATGGACATTTCCCCCAGTGGGCATTTCCCCCAGCGGGCATTTCCCCCAGTGGACATTTCCCCCAACCTATATTTTTAGGGCTGTTTTGAACATAGTTTTTAAATAATTTGGCAAAACACAATTTTTTTAAATATCTTTTTATTTTCTATAAAAAGAATATAAGGATTTCCACATATGTTTTACGATAAACGAGTCAAATAGTGATAAGATATTTACATATGCACACTATATAGCAGTATTATAGTCGTATAGCACATTTAAAAACAATATAGCACAATTTTTTACAATAATCTTTACGAGATCAAGTCCATCATATTTTATATAGCACATTTTCAAACAATATAATGGATCACAGTGATAACATAATATTCATGTACATAGTATATATTTTAACATTTTAAGAAAAATTATTCGTACGAAGTAGGCTACAGATCGCAAATTGTCCGGTAATGAGCGAGTGAGTGAGTGAGTGAGTCAGTCCATCCGAATCCTTTCGTCGGCAAAATAAGGAGAACCGTTAACATTAGAACCTTGATTTTTGGGATGAACGTGCATTAGGGCATTGTTACCAGCAAGTTCTGAGCTGAAATAATTCTGATTAAAATTAGATTTATAATTAACACTTCAGTATATTGTTATAGATACATACCATCCATGTGGCCTTTAACAGTATCATGTTCCTTTTATGACCATGAAGCCTTATCAGTGGATTTAAAATTCATTAAGGCTTGTCCTTGGAACAAACACAGAGAGAGGCTCTATCCGAGCCTTGTGGTTTTTAACAGTGATTTATATCCAAGCCCACTGAGATAAGGCTGGTTTCTACTCCTGCTGCTTGTCACATCAAATTACAGTGGTCGGTGTCCTGTATAGCAGATACTATAGTATATTATTGCATGCCTGTCAACTACCCTGGAACATTTCCTAGCTTAGACATTAAACAGCCCGCTAAACTTGCCATCAAATGTGATAAGGCTGGGAGTACAAGAATGTGCGGTGTATTTTCTGTGGACTGTGTAGGCTGTACAGTCTGAATGAAGACAGCCTAGCAGAATTAGTTAAAGCTAGGTGGTTTAACGTTTATCAATGAAGAAAATCACCGATCAACCGCCATAGAATATAATGTGAAACAAGAAAACCGGAATAGTATATTCATCAGATTGCCGATGCCCAAAATGTGTTGTCTCATATATCTAGATAACAACGTGATGTAGAGACGCTATTTACTCGTCTTTGTACCGGTTATGCTCAGGAGAATGACATAGCATCATTATTATCTTGTGCATAGAAGGTATTGGTCTTGAGTTGAATTACCGTAAACTACATAAATGCTACCTTTCTACTATAGTACTTTTTATAAAAATTTGTTGTATTGTTGGGAAAATAATGTGATTCAAAAAGTTGTTTTGATCCTGTACAAGGGCACTGAAAAACATTAAAGAGATGTAAATGTATTTTCACACGTAAAGCTTGAAATCTGCTGAACCTATATTATTCAATCTGTTTCCTTTAATTAAAAAATTGTAAAATTAAATCGGCGAGTGTTATTTATTTTGGAATGAAGGCGCATTAGGAGACTGTTACCAACAAGTTCTGAGCTGACCTACTTTTGATGAAAATTTCTGGTGATTTTGATGAAAATCACTGGCGATTCTGACTTGGGCGGTGCCCATCTTAATATAGGCAGGATTTCAACTGGGGGTGGGGATTTCCAAGAGTTCAGTTCGCGTTCGAGTCCTAATGCCTACTGTACTTCGTAGGTCCTGTGACGTTAGTCACACTGCCATGTATCACATAGTGGTAAAATAAAAGATGTATTTAAAAACAATATAACTTTGCTCTATTTTTTACCTCAGTTTTCACTTTAGTTCAATTTTATTCTCATCAAATGGCTTCGTGACACCGACTTTATATACCATGTATACATCTTTTATATTGTTTTAAAAATGTGCTATAAGACTGAATAATACTGATATACATGTATACTGTGTATATGTATAACATCTTATCACTATGTGACTCATTTATCGTAAAACATATGTGGAATCCTTTTATCCTTATATATAGAAAATAAAAAAAATAAACAAAAATTGTGTCATTATCAAATTATTTAAAAACTATATTCAAAATAGCCTAACAATATATGGTGGGGGAAATGTCCACTGGGGGAAATGTCCACTGGGGGAAATGCCCACTGGGGGAAAAACCCACTGGGGGAAATGTCCATGGGGGAAATGTCCGCTGGGGGAAATGTCCACTGGGGGAAATGTCCGTACACCGGTAAACTGGTACACAACATCACTTCTAACTTCTAGCGGAGTCTTGTCTTTGATGTTTGTAATTGCACTGATTTTAGTGGTTCTCCAGTGAACAATGATCTTCACTGGCTTTGTGAGAAGTTTGCGAATTTTATCTAAATATCGTTTGACTATTCGTTCTCCCTGAGGACCAACGTAAGGGAATTTGATCCAGATTTTAGGTATGTCGTCTTCAGGTTTATCTCGAGGCGCACAAGCCAAACGGGTGGTGAATTTTTTGACAAGTTTTTCAACTGTAGCTGTGGGGAAGCCATTCCAAGACATAAAGTCTTTAATAACTCTCAACTGATTGTTGAATAGCGAAACAGTACTACAAAGTTTGTGAGCTCTAGTTATAAGTGCCCGTATCCAAGCAGTTTTTGTAGTCCAAGGTTGAAAGCTGTCGAAATGAACATACTGGCCGGTACAAGTGGATTTTCGGTATATTGAGGTTGTCATTCCATTGCAAATTTTGATATCGAGTAAATGCACATCAGTATAAGCGTCAAATGTCTCGTGAGTAAACTTGAGTTGTGGGAGGAAAGTGTTCAGGGCCGTCAAGATTGAGTTGAAATCAGCAGATTTGGCTAGAACAAGTGTGTCGTCCACATATCTGCAGTAGAATTTAATCGTTCCATCTTGGACCAGTTTATCTACCACTGTCTTTTCTAGCTCAGTCATGATGATGTTGGCGAGGGTCGGCCCTAGGGGGGAACCCATCGATACACCATCCACTCTTGCTGGTACAATACATTGTTGAACGAGAATGGAGTTTTGGTACAGGAGTCCATTAACATTTTTTTCAGGGTAGTCTTTCGGATAGTGGAAGTACAACTGGTACTTCCTACTCGAAAGTCGGTAAATTCCTGTCGAAACTATTAAAACCATTAACGGATAACGAATACTCACTATCTGATTCCTTTGATGCAGCCCAACGTATTCGAGAAATTCCACAAAACTTATTCGATGAAGGCTATCGCTTTGTTTCCTTCGATGTCGAATCGCTGTTCACCAATGTACCTCTGAGGAAAGTAGTTAATATCATTCTTGACCGTGCATATAAAAAGAAGATAATTACAACCACTATCCGAAAGACTATCCTGAAAAAACTGTTAATGGATTCCTGTACAAAAAATTCCATTCTCGTTCAACAATGTATTGTACCAGCAAGTGGATGGTATATCGATGGGTTCCCCCCCTAGGGCCGACCCTCGCCAACGTCATCATGGCTGAGCTAGAAAAGACAGTGGTAGATAAACTGGTCCAAGATGGAACGATTAAATTCTACTGCAGATATGTTGACGACACACTTGTTCTAGCCAAATCTGCTGATTTCAACTCCATCTTGACGGCCCTGAACACTTTCCTCCCATAACTCAAGTTTACCCACGAGACATTTGACGCATATACTGATGTGCATTTCCTCGATATCAAAATCTGCAATGGAATGACAACCTCAATATACCGAAAATCCACTTGTACCGGCTAGTATGTTCATTTCGACAGCTTTCAACCTTGGACTACAAAAACTGCTTGGATACGGGCACTTATAACTAGAGCTCACAAACTTTGTAGTACTGTTTCGCTATTCAACAATCAGTTGAGAGTTATTAAAGACTTTATGTCTTGGAATGGCTTCCCCACAGCTACAGTTGAAAAACTTGTCAAAAAGTTCACCACCCGTTTGGCTTGTGCGCCTCGAGATAAACCTGAAGACGACATACCTAAAATCTGGATCAAATTCCCTTACGTTGGTCCTCAGGGAGAACGAATAGTCAAACGATATTTAGATAAAATTCGCAAACTTCTCACAAAGCCAGTGAAGATCATTGTTCACTGGAGAACCACTAAAATCAGTGCAATTATAAACATCAAAGACAAGACTTCGCTAGAATTTAGAAGTGATGTTGTGTACCAGTTTACCTGTCCCGGTTGTAATTCTACATCGGAACATCGGGAAAAAACTGAGCGTTGCCTTGAAACACGACTAAAGGAACATAGTAAAGGCAACAGCGATATCCATTCTCATTTGTTCAGTTGTGAGCACTTCCAACATATTAAAGATCTACTAGATTTACCAAATACATTAGAAGGTATTCCATATTGCCCATTGTCATCAGTCTTATTGTCTAACACTAAAGTTATCGACTTCGCGGATCACTGGAATGTCTTGTTATTTAAGGAAGCCCTAGCTATTCGGCGATCAAATCCCAAACTTAACAGTGGTGTAAAAGCTTCGAAAGAGCTACAGTTATTCAGGTAGACTACTGTTTATTATTTTGGTATTTTTGCTTCTAATTTCAACTTTTATATATATATTTTATTCCATAAATCACTGTTTAGATAAGATAATACAACCATCCAGCATTTCTGTGGTGTGTGTATTCCTTGTCTTGTTAATTAATAGCCTAATATAGTTTTGTATTTCCCATTCTGTAACTATTCAATTCTCTATATTTTATTTCCGATTTCAATTCTAGGTACCTTGATACGTTTCTCTAATCAACTTAATGCATTTTTTTTTTCTTTCTAATGTCTGTTTCAATTATGTTTATTCCCCTGATTGACATTTCTGCTGCCACACTATACACACTCACACACCTCAATAAATCACCACCCGTCACTATTAATCCTTATCTAAGTGTTGCCATTTCGATTGTGTATTGCCAGGCCTATGTGGCGTGTGTATTCCTTGTCATGCCTATGTGCCACTCATGTTTACCTCGTTATGTTCACATATTATCTGATTGGCTATTGCCCTGTAATTTTGTGTATCGAACCATTTCAGTCTTTGTTAGTTGTTTTTGTATATAAGTGCCTGTAACTGCTGTTATATCACATCCTCGAGACGACAAATAAAATTTTGTCGAAATATTGAGACTGTCACCATGGGTTTATTAAGTTTATTCGGAGGTACTTTGCTTCTGCATTATGCCAAGCGTATCAGTGGATCAACACGATTATACAAGATTTATTGTCGTAGCGTAGAAATCCTAAAACGAAGATCCCTGCTCTACAAGTTACACGTTACCATTAAGAGATCAGAATAACATATGCACAAATATATATTTAAAAAAGTCCACATCTAAGCCGCGAGAAGTATGTCCCGGGCACAGTCTCGTCTAGCCCTTTGTTTACCGACGAAACTTAAAAGTCCTAATTGACTCAGTTTACGGTCAGGTCAACAAGCCTGCCTTTGGGACATTTGGGTACAAGCAGAAGGTTATCTCCGGATATCTGAACAAACTATAGCGATCTGTGACCAACAACCACCGGTGACATCATCAGACCCGCGGTTAACCTTCTCAGTTTCACTGACAAGCAGTATCAGAGGACCCCTGGGTGACCGTGTGTGTCTGTTCTATTGGGCAATGATATAAACTTAGGCGCTCTATGATAATAGGGGGTGGGAAAGTTGGGGTGGCAGTGGTGGGGGCGGGGGTGGGGGCATGACACACACATCATTGACTGTTGAACCTACAGTACTCGCTGATTAGCAGGACCTCACCAAGAGCAAGGTCGTTGCAACAATCCGCCATATTGACAGAAGCACTCTTCCCCAAGCAAAACAAGTACTGAGAAACCTCAATTCGCAAGAAGTTCTAGCAAATCTCCAGAGTAAATTCTTCATAGTCCCAGCAGACAAAGCTCGGAATAATATAATATTCATATGTAAATATTACTATTACCAGGTGCTTGAGTTGAGTGTAGACATACCTTCATCAAATACGTCTACGTACTCCCAAACTGCATTTACTCTGGAAGATTTATTTAACAATCACAAAAAGTTTCTCAGGGAAAGAGGTATTTGTCTTCCAACCAATCATAACGACATACCAAAACTATAGTGGACTCCTAAAATGCATAAATCACCATACAAAGCTAGATTCATAGCTGGTTCTAGAAGCTGCACCACCAAGCTTCTTTCAACCCTATTGACGATGGCCCTTCAGGAGGTAAAACATTTTGGGAAAGGTATTGCGTCACTATTTCTAAGAACTCTGGCGTTGAATGTATGTGGATATTGAAAAACTCAAAATGTCTTACGGAAGAACTTGATGCTAAAGGTCACATAACGTACAGACATGTATCCACATGGGATTTTTCGACTCTCTATACTACAATCCTTCATCAGGACCTTATTAACCGTCTAATTTCATTAATAGTGCCTCTGTTCAAGAAAACTGATCGTAGATATATTAATGTCGGAAGCCATAAAGCATTCTTTAGCTCTACTACATACAAGATATATGATTCATGGGGACGTTAATTTGTTGATAGAGTTGCTTGAATTTCTCATTAAAAATATCTATTTGAAATTTGGCAACACAATATATCAGCAGCATATAGGTATTCCAATGGGTACTAATTGTGCACCCTGTTCGCTGACCTGTTCTCTTATGAATATGACTATATGCACGCGCTTTCAAAACCCGATCCATTCAAAGCCCGTTCCTTCTCATTCACCAAACGCTATATAGACGATCTTCTCGCTGTGGATAATCGCTATGTAAATGACGCAGTGAAGGATATATATCCACCTTCACTGGATTTGAAGGAAACTTCAGACAGCCCTACAGGCACATCATATTTAGATCTATATCTAAAATGAAGCGGGCATTCTCTCTCGTCGACTTTATGGCAAGAGATGATTACAATTTCGACATCGTAAACTATCCCTTTCTGGACAGTAATATCCTAGTGGGACCTGCATATGGCGTATACATATCTCGCTTAGTAGCATTTGCTAGATCCTGTGTTAAATGTGACGATTTTAATCAACGTCACAAAACATTGTTGCAGAAACTTATAAAACAGGGCTATGCCATCAAACGCCTCCACTCAAAGTTTCTCAAATTTGGCGATACATATCGCATGCTGATAGCAGAATACGAACGTGGCGTGCAAGATCTGTGGCGCTACGTTTCGTAACTTGTGTCTAATTCCGCTTAACCCGGGGCTAGGGGCCGTATGAACCCATGTACTTCAAGATCCTCATGGTACTCATATGAACAGGCACAATCAAAGTGTGACGGAGATACATTATTCTTTAGATGACGACTTTACAACGAATATTATGGAGTAAGAATACTGATCAGCGATACGGATTTGATGTTTTTGGAACATCATGATGTCTTGCCGGCATCATTGAAAACTTGACCGCTTCTCCCTTGGAGGAAACATGCCTATGTTTAGGTATACTATAATTGTCTTTTTGAATTTGGTGCTAATACTGTTATATGGAATAGGTCTTTGGATTATGGACGCGGATATTCTCTAATGGACGACGGCTGAATTATGAATGACGGACTAGACGCTTGTAATTGTGCTACTTTCATCGGATTTGATCAAGATTTCCAAGTGTCTGCCTGTTTGATGCTACGATAGCCATAATATTCATCGCAAATATGTAGTTCCCCAAATTCCTTTGTGATCGTTGTTGATATTTGACTTCCTTACAAAGGAATTACATAACTGAACACGTGTGCTCATGGGATACTGTTATGGCAAGTTTGCATGAAATAGCACTTTCTGTATAATTTTAGTTGCTTCAATTCTTTCCAACTCTTTAGTTTCAATTATTTCTTTGTTGAAGGGATGGTCGCGCGGGCAAACCCTTGATGGTATATATTGAAATAACGTAATTTATAACATTATTCATGTCTAATTTGTTATGGATTTACTGAAAAAGCAGCCAGAATTAAGATTTTCTGGCCCACCCGATATTGATCGTGGGAACTTTTTAGTCCCAACAACTGAGTTGCTGTGGTAACTACTGTTGCTCCCACCAAGAATCACATAGGAGAGAGAGAGAGAGAGAGAATTAAGGTTTAATGTCGCGTTCAGCAATATTCCAGCTATATAGCGACGATTAAACAAAATTCTACGTACTCATGTCACTACCTTAGTAATCCAACGCATTAAAACATACACATATTAAATCTTACGTAACAAACCGATTTCTCTGCAATAACTGCAATCCTCCCTCACCCGACTAAAAAATCTTCCAAAGTAGTTGCTCGATAAAAAGCATCTCTAAAAATCTTAAAATCTATGCATTCGATAAGAATATGTTTCACTGTGAGATCTTCATGGCATGGAATACCATGGCTCTTTTTTTAGTAAATGTTCGTGAGTTAATCGTGTATGGCCGATTCTTCATCGCCTGATCATGGTTTGATCGAAACGTTTTTGGATGTTCAGATGATTGTAGCCTACAGTTTTTGTTTTTGAACTCATGAAGTTTGTTATTATTCACAGCATCCCATAAAGATTGAAACAGCCGTCTCACATAAGTACAGATAGAGGCTCTGAAATCGCTATATGGGATTCCTACAGGATCAACCTCATCATCTAGGGCTGCCTTAGCCATCCTATCAGTCTCAGTATTACCGTTGATGCCAACGTGACTAGGCAACCAACAGAACACAATATAATCTGTTGATCAAATCTACAGTCATGTTGTTGTAGAATACTCAAGATAGTGGGATGAGTCGAAGTTCCACTTTTAATCGCTTGGAGGCATGACAGTGAATCTGAGAATATGACGTATTTTTTCCTCATTGTTTCTAGGTACTCCATTTGTGATTTGGTCCACGAAAGATTTCCACATACTCCAATTATTTCTTATAGCGGTAAACAAAGGGCTAGACTGGCTATCTTCCGTTGTTTGGCTCGTCCTCTGTCGGTTACCTCCGGTCCTCTGTCGGTTACCTCCGGTCCTCTGTAGTATCCCGTATACTGGTCGTAGTATCTCTAGGTTGCGACAATATCCATATCGCACGGCCTCAGGATTCGTCCCGAGCTCTCCCGCTCGCACTGTACTGTAGACAAAGGACAGTGGATTAAGTGGTCTCAAATAAACTCGAATCAGGAACAGCCGAGCATAAATGAACAATGACCTATGAAGTTCAATATAACAGTACAGTCAAACGATACTCAGACACAGCTAGCCTCTGCCTTGCCAACAGTCAGAAAATTATCATAAAGACTAAGTGTGGGACAGATTCACGTAAATGACCGAAACAATTTAAAGATGTGAAAGTGCATCTTAACAGTTCAACACTACCAACCTGGGGGGGGGGGGGGCATTATGAAATTAGAGATGACACTCTGTGAATTGGTAGCTTGCGATATTAGAGTCATTCTGAGTTTGTCAGCGTAATCCTCCCAGCAGAGAATAATGGGTACAATCCAAATGGCAGCTATGTGGGCTACCAGAAAAGTGACGTTTTCGCCTTTTTTCAAAATTCCCGGATAAGTGGGCATTATTTTTTTTCACATCAGATTATTATATACTAATGTTTTATGTATTTAAAAAAAAAAAAAAAATGCACAATTATCAAATTCGAAAAATCGATAAAAACATGAAAATGACGGCACTGTGACGTCATCAATGTGGCCATCTTTTGGATGTTTTCATATTTTCTGGTAGTGCTTGGCAAAGAGTATAGTGTGGGAAGTTTCAGCTCCCTAGCAGAAAGGGTAAGGAAATCCCCCCCCCTCCCCACAGACCTATGCAGGTCCCACAAGTCCCAGGTCAGGTAATGTTAAATAATCTCCCGTAAAATTGTTACAATAGCAACACTTCGTTACGATCATAATACTTTAGTATTACATGTACGCTCTTTACGTTTTCACGTATCGTAGAACTATCCCAATATGACCATCTTTCTGTGAACCTTTCATCTACCAGAGGGAGGGTGGAATCATTTCTCAAACACTCTTCAGATTTCTTTTTTGAATTCTGTTGGAATCTGTGTCGATTTCACAATTACTTCAGGAACCAAGTTCGTGAAAAAAATGATCTCGCTCAACCCACACCACATAAAAGGTCTGACTCCTGGAACATTTCTAGATTGGGTATCACGTCAGATTATGGCATAACTTGTTCTACAGCGCAATGTTTATGGTAGGGGTCTGTTCGCGGCAAGAGTCAAAAGTGAGCTTCTTATTTCGCAAGCGCGGTCATATCAATGACTATATTTTCATAAACGTAATTTAGGAAAGAAATGTACCAATAGAATCTGGAAAAGTTGTTCAATCACACATGTGCTGCATTGGGGACAATGAGGTAAACCCGATTTTCTTGCAGTATCGAAAATACTTCCGAGTGAACTAAGTGAACTACAAAATGACGACCATCACACTGATATTTATAATATATAATGCTTGACGTACCTTTTCATATATATATTTATGTATTTATGAATTACAAAATTATTAAAAGTTTGATATATTATCAATATCACAGGGTTATGTTAGTTATTTTGTAGAGTTCAGTTTTTCTACACCCTGCAAAAACAACTTTATGCGGAATGGTGCATTTTGACAAGCTCCTAAGTGGATGACTAATTAAAATGGACAGATTTGAGCAGGCAATATCCACAGCACACGAGTATATTTGTGAGATTGGTTGCTGGTATCAGTATAGATAAATATAAAAAAACAATTCAGTCATTACCTACATTATGAGCCCATATATCTCAGACAGTATGAACTGCTACACCATTGGGAGGGTCATGGGTTCGAATTTTGCCGATGGCTCATTTTGTTCTCTCTCTTAAAATGTATTACCTACAGAAATTGCTTCAATTTGGAGGCTGAACAAATACAGGACACCTGCTTGATCAGAAGCAGAATGTAGAATATCTCCATTGTGCCGCAAAACAGACGATACCCATCACATTAAAAAATAGAAAAAACCACTTGAAACCTTATTGGAACTACGTGTTACAGGATTTACACGATGATATGAAACAGAAACGTTCAATGTGGATTTCTGACGGAAGGCCCAGAGACGGAGGATATGATTCATACAGGAATTATAAGGAAATTAAATTAATGTCAGAAAACATCTTATAGACACTGTTTCGACGAATATTTATCCTCACAGTTGAACGAAATAGATAAAGTCAATGAGTTGGATAATGACCAGTTTGGACACTGTATAACAATAACAGGAATTACGGTCGGCAAACCTGCTCAGGTATAGAAGACAATGGAACAATAATCGGAGACGCGGACGCAGCTTGTGAGGTGTGGGTGGCCCATTTTGAACAGCTGTACTGCGAGCACTCTAACGAACTTTTCGATGAGAAATTCAAAAATGAAATTGATCATAGAGTAAGTGTGATAAACAGTGAACGGAAGACTGAGGATGAGTGCAAAATACTGAACAATAAATAACAAATATTAGAGCCAGTGGATTAGATGGAATTGTTTATGAACATCTTAAGTTTGGCAGGGACGCCCTCTTCACGCACCTAGCACATCTATGCAGCCTAATTATTAAATATGAGCACATTCCGTCCGACTGGAATAATGGTCACTATATACAAAGGAAAGAAACAATCGAGACGATGTACTAACAGCTACCGCGGGATAACACTGTTGCCTGTAATCTTTAAGGTGTTTGAAATGATGCTAGCAGATTTTCTTGACTCGGCTGTGTTCCCATGTCGACAACATATGGCATATTAGCAAGGGTTAAATAGTCTGTATGCCTCATTGAACTTACAGGTATGCATCAATCACAACTTGGAAAGAGAAAATTTGTATACTGTTTTTTCTGGATAGCGCCAAAGCCTTTGGTTGTGTGTGGCACAACGGACTCCTGCATAAATTACACCAAAGAGGTATTAGAGGGAAATATTGGAGAATGTTTTAGAACATATATACGAATATGTTGTGTATCATTTAATGGTAAACTGTCACGTTAGTTCAGAATGGCACGAGGGATCCGGCAAGGCAGTGCGCTGTCTGCAAAGTTATGTCTTATGTTTATAAAACTACTCTGTGAACTAGAAGAGTCCGGTGAAGGTGCTGCGATTTTGGATATTATGGCTAATGTTACAACCTAGGAGAATGATATATGTTTAACCAGCATACGACGAAGCTGAATGCGGGCAATGTTGTGCATGTTTCAGAATTACAGTAAGCTGTGGCGTTCCCTATTTAATCCGCCAAAACACTGGGTATGGCATTCTCCCAGAACATCCCATGGCATGTTGATGAGAGATTTGAATTATATGGAGAAACAATCACGACAGTGATTGAATCCACCCACGTAGGCGTTATACCATGACGAGCAATTCTCTCCTCTCTCAACCGCACCAAAATCGCATGTGCATCTCTAAAACCTGTGACTATGTCTCTTCTGAAATCTGGAGTGCATCCCAAGGCCCTCAACCCTCTCACTAGCACCCAACCACAAAGCAAAATAGCATATGTTAAAGCTGTTTATGGTTGCGAACTTTGGACGTTACCTAATGCAGAGATCCTGATGTTAGAACGAGCACAGATGGATTGTTAAATCAATCCAAGGATTTCCCAGACTGTCAAAAATTTACATGTGCGTTGGCCTTCTTGTACGTACTTCCATGGAGGGATATTTGCATATTGAAAAGTAACTGTTTCTGAGATATTTATGCAGATTGAATAATGGAAAACTACTATCTTTCTAACTCGACTGTATTCGTTTATGTCAAATCCATCTGCAAAGAGAACTCAGTTAGGCTTTCTTTCTGACATAATGAAAATTTTAGAAAAGGTATAACCTGTGTGACGTTCTACACTAGTATAGAGAACATGGTACATTCCCATCTCCACAAAGATGGAAACAAACTGTGTTGACTACTGCGTGGTTAGGGAGAATGACAGCAGATACGGACTTCAATAGGTTTATGAAGATTCACAACAAACCGGTACCGTCCGTCTGGTGGCAGCTGGCGAGAGTGTACCCGCAGTACAAACATGATATACAATACATGATGATTTTACTGATTACAGTGCGCGAAATGAACCAGACCGGAGTGTGCCACATATGTGGGGAACTCGATACAGATGTGTTACAGCATATAGTATTATCATGCAACAGGACTGAAGAGATACGAGACAAACTGTGGTGTTCTTTAATCAATATCAGCGGCATTAGTTTTACTGCATATTTGCACGGCTTGGAAGAGTGAAATTTCCTACATGTGTTGTTGGGCGGCCTACTGCAGTGTGACATGATAGAGAAAGACGAAATTGATCAATTTAGAATTAACTGTTTGAAAAGCATAACGGAAATGAAGAATGTGTATTATCAATAAGAAACTCTTGACAAAAATGTACAATAATGTTTATATTTCTTAACAAAATTTGGCTTCACTCCAGGTTTATTGGTATTGTTTGTATGAATTCTATAAAATGCGCTCCAAAAGGAGGAATAAAGATGATAATAAGAAGATGTATGGTCTTCCGTTAGGAATTCCTGTCCGTCTGCCATCTTTTAACCCTGTTAACATTGGTTTTCCTAACACGAAATGGGAATAGTAGTCTCTCCTATGAAAAGGAGCGGGAATCCTTATATGATTGAAATTACTTTCATCCTTTCACCCAGTCGTAGCTCAGTCAGTAAGAGGGGTAATGGGTTCTGTTCCGCTTATGGATAATTTACTATATATCTCAGAATTATTTGGTATGCAATGGTTTTGTCGAAGAGGGAGAGCGGGGGACTTAAACACCAAATTTTCATTTACAGCTTTAATGCAGATAAACTGCTAAGATGATTTATGTAATAAATGAATCTCAGGAAGTGAATTTTCCCACCATAAGATCAGAGGGTGATAAAATCTATTAGAGCAGGAAGTTGAAAAGATTTTCCAATATCGTTCTGATAATCTAATATTACTTAGTTGATTAAATTTATTATAATGTTTGATTGAATTATTGTGCACAAAAAGGGGATTATTTAAGTATTAGAGGATTACCTTAGGCGTGTTGCCAAGCGATCTTTTGGATCCGCACCTTGCAATGCAGAAAACTGCTAACACTAAAAGATTGTTCAATACACATCAAGAAGTATTATAATGCGGACCTGGCGACATGCATAATCACCAAAGAGCAGCCAAACAAAAGGATGGACAAGTCACTGGACACCATGAACTATTTCTTGGATTTTCTCAGTTATCAGCCATGAAACTCAGTACAGGTAAGCTCGTTCACTGGTATTTAATCGGTTCCGCATCTGGCAGAGTTGGCTAGTACAGCAACATTACTGGATATGTAGTCATGTTCCTATATTTGGCCAACATGGTCACGTAATATCTGCTCGAATGGAATAGCTCTTTTTCACAACAGTGTCTGTTAGTAAGTTGATGGTGTCTGGAATAAAATCCTGTGACTTGACTTTAAATAAGTTGATGGTGACTGGACAAGATAATGCCAATGGCCATCTCGTCGTCTTGGAACTCAGCTTCATATATGTTAACGTCTTCCTGACTCTTCTGGTACCAGCTCTCAAAAAGGAAGGAAAACAGATTTGTTTCCTTGTTCCTTGTTTCCTGGGATATCGATGTTCTTGGTGCACTGGATTGGGAAGGGCGTCTTACAGCTTTGATTTTTCATTCTACATGCAGGATGTTTCTTTGAGAGTTCATTCGACAGATTTATGGATCTGTCTTAAAGATGACGGACGACGGAGCCACTTTGTCCCAGTGAAACTGTAATCATGTCATAGTTGTTCAAATATTAGTTAGATGTTGCCCAATGCCATCTGTCATTCCATTGATGATCAAGGTGGTTTGCATGCTCGGGACGTTGCATGATAAGTATGGTTTCACCGAGGTACTGATAGCATGAGGAAGCCGAAAAAAACTGCTGCGCAACCAACTTTGGGATTAGAAATTCATGCTGTCCGTGTGATCATGTTTTACCTCACCCATTTCGAGGAATTGAGGATGAGAAGTGGTTCGGTCCCGAGCATATGATGAGGATGACATGGCTGAATCGAATGTTTTGCACACTCTTTGCCTATCACGTACTGACAGGGTGAGAATTCTCTCTCTGCATCCTCAGCAACAGCACCGTGGACCCAAAGTCCTGATGCAATATGGTTATAATAAGTCATTCGGAGAAACTATCACCCAGAAAAAACGTGATCCCATTGCGTCCAGTCTAAATACTCGTATACACACCAGGGTTGTACTACTTCGACGCTGCCAGCTTCCAACAGAAGAATCAGGGAACTGAAGAACTCACACCTACATCTGACACATCACAACTATCAGTCCAGGGATGGAAAATCAAAGATGGCGATCTGATATCATTAAATCTCCATGAATTATGACTGATTCCGAGGGAAACAACTGATGGACATAGTTTAAATGTATCATTTAAGCTTTAGTTAACAAGTGGATATTTACTTACTAACAATTCTCAGTTTAAACACATTACAAGCAGATATACAGGATGAGCCACTCAACAGTAGGTTTCACCGATAATTCGGTTGAGTGTGTGCCTGCGAGATATTAGTTGGTCGAGCACTATGTCGTGTTGTGACTTGGATTTGATAGTTGTTTACTATTTTATTTACCAAGAAATCTGTTTGGAACATCCGGATGTTCTTTATTAAGGTGGCGTTAGGAGGGATAATGTATGGATATACGGTCCCTATCATAGGCGGTACTAACCTTGTGCTCGAAAATTTTCGGAACTGACACGTCCTTCGAGGAGCAGGCGTTGAGCGTGTTGTTTTGGCGGCCGGTCTGAATGCGCGACCGGAAGTGAAAAGGGCGTGTAGTACTAGTAGTTAGATTTTCACCCCTGTATCGAATGCAGGGGTGAAAATCTAACTACGGGTCAAAATAGGATTCCAAAAATGTTCAAATATGATATCTTTAAATTCGAAAAAACTCATAATAGGCTGATTATGTGCTACATGCTATTAAACAAATTTTACCTCGCAGAGCTGGTAAAGCAAGAGTTTAAATAATTTACCCGACTTAAAACACATGCTATTTAAACAGCGTTTTCGTTAGTTCTCAACCCCGTCACCAGTTGTCGCCAATCCATCCAAGTAAGATTTTCTAAAACCATAAATATAACACAGCTAATTGAATAATGAGTTAGATTGGACACATTACAATTAGTGAAAATTATTGCCATAAACTCAGAGTAACCGAGTTGAGAACCATTATCATTATGAGACATAGGCTGGGAAGCGAAACTTTGCTTTGGTGACCTAATTTAGTTGAGGACAACGTGCAACAAAGCAGTTACATGCAGGGTACTTTGAATTATAAAACGAAAGCTATTACATTACAAATCTGGGTATAACGGAAGTGAGGTAAAATAAACATACGCTAGCTGACATGGGTGAGTGCTTTCCCTACAAACGCAAATAATGAATAATAACTTATTAAATCTGTCGTCTGCTCGATCAGTCCATCGTCGTGTCGTCAAGGATCCGTGAAAAAGTGATGTACGGGTGCTGCCGTCTTGTAGCTGAGAACGGAAGTAACTGGTAACGGAGTTGAATATGGGGTGCTGACATATTATGATAATGTATGACTGTGGGGAAATCCAGTTATATACACGCAAAAAATAAATAAATAAAACTCCCTTTCTAACCATACTGAAATAGATAATTTGATATAAAGCATTCGAATATGGTTTTAACCCGAACACAGCGTGTTTATTTACTTCTCCACATGAAACAAAATCTGCGCATACTCCAGCACTGTTATGAATTATATTTTTATACCTAAACAAAGAAATATAGACATCAGATGGTTGGTAACACAATTTATCTCTAGTGAGATTTTCACCTTCAGCTTGGTTATCCGACGATGATGGCGAACAGGTGAGATAAAACACACACACTTCTGAATATACCTAAATATACTGTACCTTAAAACACGAGGTATGCTGTCCCCAAGATCTGACAGCCTGGTTTTCTGATTGTTTTTGTTTGCTGATGTGCGATATGATGTATCATAGAATAATAGAGCCCATGTGAGACTTGTCTTGTTTGTACTTTACTAACAATTACCACGAGTGGTCTGATTGGTTCGAATAGATTAGCATCAATAGTTTTTCAATATATCATCTACCAACCTGGGATAATAGATGACAAACGGGATGCTATTGTGTAGCTGATGAGTCATACCATCGACCTGTGCTTATCGCCAGCTTTGAGAGAGAAATAATTTCAGGGGGCTTATATCCATTAAAATCAGCAAATTCTCAGAAATGCTAACATTTCGTTATCAATTTGATAAACCCATGTGACAACCACAGGATACTTGACAAACTGTCCGGAATTTGAAGCAGGAAATACCAGCAGGCGCGGATATGAATAAGCAATATACAGTCACTTAGGGTCATTACCCTCCAGAGGTAAAGGTACATCTAACTGAGTTAGTGCTTCCAATTATCGTTCAACATTAAAGTTTATTTCATCTAATTTTATCAAAGTCGCCATTTCTCAAACTGCGAGTGAATGGTTTATTCCTTCAAAATAAACAAATAATTTGTCATCGTGCGAATGGTTTTGAGTTCTATTCGCAGTCGCTTTTCAATCTTAAAAATTTTCTTGAACAGAACACGATATCGCGATTCCATGGCTTGTCAATCGAGGAAAAATAAGCCATTGGAAATAACATTTCAACACGGAATGAAACCATTATAAATAATTATGTCCAGGTTATAACTCCGGCTCAGGGGACTGAATTGTGATTACATTTCTGGCATGCCTGAAATTCATGACACACAAGAAGCTTATGGAATTTTCTGTCTGTCCGTCTGCCCGCTTGAATCCGTCTGAAACCGGCGTACTCTTACACAAAATATGGACATTTGTAAAGATTCTCTTTATTTTTATAACGCTTGCACCTTATTTCAGCTACATCAGCTGAAAGTCATCAATTCAGCCAGCTCATTTTGGGCAACTCTTCACTTTCTCACATATATATTAGTCAGGTATATCTCATGGTATACCTCACAATCCTGGCAAAGAAGAAACCTGCTGATTTTGAGATTAAAACGTCAAGCAAATGCCAAGGCTACTGTAGCCTGAACACCAGGAAATAGTTGCAAATATTAATGTCTGGGCTGTAAACTCCGTTGAGGGCTACAGAATGTCAGGCATAGCTCAAGCGCATGGCAACGAAGAAACCATTCAAGGTCTGTCTTTTTCTGTCCATCCGTCTGACTCGTCGCTATATAGCTGAAATATTGCTGACGCGACGTTAAACCTTAATTCTCTCTCTCTCTCCCTCACTCTCTCTCTCTCTCTCTCTGTCTCCATCCGTCTGACTTTCTATTATGTTCAGTTCTTACTATTAGTGAAATAAACTTTATTCTGTATAAATTCATCTGGAATGGCAAACCCGACAAAGTGAAAAGAATACAAATCACTCAAGATTATGAACATGGTGGCTTGCGAATGATCAACATAGTACCTTTCATAAAATCATTGAAGGTGTCTTGGATGCGAAGACTTATTTTCGAGAACAGAAAATGAAAATATCTTTTCAATACCGATAAGTATATGCACTTTGAGAGCGCGATGGTTAAAGAGTGAAGGAAATAATATAACGAGCCCTTTTTGGAAAGATACTCTGGATGCATGGTATGCACTGCAAAAGAAAACGAATATTAGGTCTACAAATGATATATACAACGAACCATTATGGTTTAATCCAAATTTTGATCAATCGACTTTTATAAAAAAAATGGTATGACAAAAAATCCGTTATGTAAGATATTTAATTGATGCAAACGGCAATTTCTTCACCTTTGATCAATTAAAATCAATGCATACTATAAAAGGAACATATCTAGACTATATAAAATTGTTCAAAAATATTCCAAAAGAATGGCAAAATAGAATACTTTCAGGTACTACAAATATACCTAAGACAAGTTCCACAATTACTGTTCGTCTGCAACTTTTGGAAGGGCAGAGGAAGGGAGGTGGAAAATTCTATATCTTAAATTATGAACCAAATGTACAACCACCTTCTCAAACAAAATGGGAAGTTATTTTAAATATGAACTCTCGTATAAATTGGGTGGATGTCTACAAAACTCACTTTCACTGTACAATGCACACAAAACTTCAAGAGATACAGTTCAAAATATTACACAGAATACTAGTTACAAATTCGTTTCTGCATAAAATATGATTGAAAGACGAGGATAAATGTGATTACTCTTCCAGTGAAAGGGAGACTATAGAGCATTTATTCGTTACATGTACTAAAGTAAAAAAATTATGGTGTGATTTAGAATATTGGCTAAAACAGGTGGGATTAAAAGGAGGGATAACTAATGACAAGATAATTTTAGGGTGGGGAAAAGGGCCAATGTGCTATCAATACACTGATGCTTTTGACAAAAAATATATTAACAATAATAAATTCTCAAAACATACTCAAAACATGATCAGTGATATATTGCTCTTTTATCTATATATTTTCTAATAATTTGTGCAATGAAAGCAAGGGGTGCAGTATAGTTATATTTATAGACATATGTGTATATAGTAATATATACTACTAGAAAAAAGTCATGACAAACTCGGACTGATTGATTCCGCTAACTAGTTTCACTGCTTTCAGCAGTTTATCAAAGCATCGTTTATTAAATTTAATATCATTGCGGTTCTATTTATGCATGTGTGTTTTACACAAATGGTTACGGTGGTCTTGGCGACATAATTCACATGCATAAGATTACAAATAAACAAAACGGAACTAATAAAAGGGTATTTAAGATATAACAACAATAATAATAAGTTAAGAGAATAAGCAAATCGACCAAAACAGCTTATACAATGGACAATGGTGTAGACCTGTATGAGGTCTAAGTTTCTGGTTTCGACATGCTTATTGCATTAATCTTTGCTATACACTGTATAGAAATACCAATCAAGGAGAGGTCATTCTGGTCTAGACGTGCTTATTATATTAGTTTATGTTATATACTGTATACTATTGCCAATTAAGGAGAGAACATAATAGAAAACATTGATTTGCTAACCACATTCATTTAAATTATGGGTAAAAGTATTACCTAATTATGAGGTTGCGAAAATGAAATAGGAAAAACATGTCAAATCTAATGGCAAATAAGGTTTCTTGAATACAAGTATATGCGTGGTTTGGTGGGGGAGAGGTGAATTGATTACACTTTATTGAGTTCCGGGCGGAACTTATTAATGAAGTGCAATTCTTTAACTTCTCTCAATTTATTATTATCTCCTGATAACTTTGAACTTGATGTCAAGATGTCCAGCGCATGTACCTATGTGTTTTGTTACCGGCAAGAAACGAAGACTGGGCGTGTTTATTTGCTGTCGATGTACGCGGGTCCTGTTTCTCACAGTGTCTCCTGTTTGTCCTATATAGTATTTCTTGCAACCACAACACGAGAGAACATAGACAAGATTTCTGGAGTTGCAATCCATGTTTGCATTTATCTTGAAAGTGCAGTCGGTTACATGGAATGTGAAGGAATTACCTATAATAAGGTTTTCTTTACAACATTTACATCGAGCGTTTCCACATTTTGAAGTTGCGTAATTCGGGAGTGACATGGGTAGAAATTTTGCCCTGGTTAGAAGTCTTTTGAGATTGGGAGCCTGTCTTGTACCGTTTATGATCCTAGTTTGATTGAAACTTTGTTTTAGTGATTATTAGACTCCAACATTGGTCGATTGTTGTAGATTACAGGAAAAAAATTTAAATTGTTTGGGTTATGGGTACTAACAAAAGATAGCGTGTCTGTAGCATTGTTACCTGGTTTAACTGTTCTAAGAGTTTCAATCCCGATACTTGTGGCTTTCTCAATCCCAATCTCTATAACCCTGGAAGGATAGTTTCTCTTTATCAAAGAAGTTTTAAGCTCGGCCAGTCTGATTTGTTGCAACTCCGTATCCTTTATAATTGTACAAATTCTCCTTGCCAGGGTGAAAGGCACGATTTTTCGTATGACGCGGATGACAGGACCTATAATCCAGATACTGTTTTGTATCAATAGGTTTATAGTATATGTCTGTGATAACCGCGTTATCCCGACGGGTAACAAGAATGTCCAGGAAAGGAATTTGATCATGCGCAGTTTCGATGGTGAAATTGATATCTGGGTCAAGCCTATTCAGCGCATTATAAAGAACTGTAATGTCTGCTATATTGGTATCCCAAATAATAAAGCAATCATCAGGTACCTTTTGAAAGATTTCTCAACATATGTTTGGAGAACTAAACCATGTGACCCACCGATATCCCTGTAAAACCTTTGTTCCAGATATCCCAGAACCAGGGTCGCATATGTAGGCGCAAACTTGGTGCCCACAGCTGTTCCAATATTTTGACGATAATTTTGATCGCCGAATTCAAAGGAATTGTTTTCTAAGATTAGTTGGATAGAAGAAAGGATAAATTCTTCACTGAAACGCGCATTGATCTTCTCGGGGTGATTATTTATCCAAAATTTTACAGCATCAAGACCAAGTTTGTGCGTTATGGTACTGTATAGATTTATGACATCCAGTGTGCAGAAAATTTCCCCTTCTTGAATTGTATCAGGAAGATGGTTGAGGAAGTCAATATCATCTCTTACGTAGTAATATATATATATAGACAGAGTGAGAGAGAAGAGTGATTCTGTATTTCTGTAATATATATCCCAAATGAAAAAAAAGAGATTATAAAGAAAAATATTCAGTTCTTCCTTTTGTAGAATTTATATGGATATAGGGGGACGCCTGGCATGTATCTATTTGAATTTTACATCTGCTGAAATCAGTTTTTGGAAATTGTTTATTTAGTCCACCTGTCAATTCACGGTTTTGATCGGGACGTGTATATACAGCATGTTAAAGTTGGGGGCGTATATGCTAGTTGAGTGGAAGCCAGGAAATGCTGAACCCTGTATGGTATAGATTTATGCCTGTAGTAGAAGAGGTTAGGGAAACCCGGACCGTTAAAGATAAGCTGATAATTGGTACGGTGTCTGGTGCAGCCATAGGCTGGCACTTGAAATTAATTGTGAGAAATTGTAGATTAGACCAAGCATATGTGAAGTGTTTTGTTGACTCGACTGTATACAACCGTCGTGTATAGTACACTAGGTTAGACTTGTAACATCTTGGTCTCCTGAGACAGGTGGCGTTCTGTCTCAGTATGTCATATAACATCATGACTTGATATTTGACTGTACGATCTGTCTACAAGAACTTTGATTGTGACCTACTGCTGATTATTGTTTCAATTGCGTATACCTGTATTATTGGATCTTGGAGGATTGAATAAAATCAGTCTCGGCTTCATCATCGATTTTTCTTGCGTCATATTTCCATCTAGAGCAACACTAGATCTTACCTACAACAGTCGTTTTTGTGGTTATGGGAAAAGTGAACCTTTGAGTGACGACGCTAGCCGAAACAACAAAAGAAGAAAACTCATTAAAATTTCTCATTGGCGCCCAACGTGGGGCAGGAAAAAAGATGACGGAGCCGGTCAGAGAATGGCTGGATGAGTGTCAGCATGCCGTTCAAGCTCCCCAGAAGGTGGCCATCGTGTCGCGCCCCTCGGACTTCTCGACGTTTCTCCAATCTACCATCATGCAGTTGTTGTGAACTTTGACAGCGTGCTGCAAACGATTGCGTTTGGCACTTTGTGTTTCAAAATAGGTGAAAATGGGCCTATGGAATATGCTGTTGATTTGATGCAGAACTGTAGGACGGTGATGGATTACGGCGAAGATGTCATGGAGATCATATGGGCTACGCCAGCAGTGATCGACCAAAGGGAGATGTCACGACACGGACCGGTGCCAACCACGCCTGGCACCCAACGGACAGACAGACGAGGAGCCATGTTCCACGCTCACCGACTGATCGATGAAGTGTCCAGTCCCATCATCGACAGTGACGGACGAAACTAAAATGTGTATTTTCATATTATCTTCTGTGTGTAGTCAATGCAGTATTTCGACCCAAGCACTGTTCCTTCCTATAACAGCGACATGTTTCTCTTCTTTCTTGGTGACGTGACAGCGTGTATCAGAAACCTCTGGACCGAGTCCATTCCATGGAACAATATCTACAGGTATAGTTTGATTCATTTTATTTAACAGGTAAATGGCCGTAGTGATTGAAAAAATAACTGTGTTGTGATATATTCTCTGCCTGGACTTCCCTGAACTTTCTGTTTGACGTTGTGAAGTTCCCACTGATTGACAATAGAGCATGTGATGAACAGTATGTAATTTACCGGAATGGGTCATGCCCTTATGAACTCAAAGACAATTTACTCTGATAACTTTCTCGGAACATTTTGGACTGATTTCCCAGACAGGTTGGTAACATGTATTGAACGATCATGTTATATATATTGCATAATCGTGCCTTATATGAATTGTTGTCATCTCTCGTATATTGTGCATGTTTTGTTTTAGTATGGATAATACTGCATGCCCAATGGTGAAATTGGTAGATTATATGAATTCCTTTGTGACTGGTAAATTTAGTAAATTGCAGATTGATAAATCTAGCCTCTGAAGTTTGTACGACAATATTGTGAAGTAGTTCCACAATGATTTTTATGTTATTAGGATGTTATCGCGATTAGTTGCCATAAATGAGTTAGCGGGTAGGCTAAAACACGTAACGTACTATTGGCTAAATAGAACTAAAATTATCGCGTACATGATCGACAGGTCCTGTGATTCACTGAGTACATGTAAGTACTAGTGGTTTGGAGTAGACACTATGGAAGCCTGTTCGTATTCATTGACGAACCTTCATAATTCCCGATTCGGCTATGAGAGCCTGGATGTCGTGAACGTTTTGTGATTAGTTGTTTATTTTGGATCCTCAGATATAAGTCTAAGATAGTGGATGACAAATTGGTTTCAATTAACGCGTATTGACAACTTTGTAAGTGAATACATATTGTGTCCAAGTTAACCATGAATCTCTAGCTTTCATTATGAGTAACACGTAAAGTCCAAATGTTAATCCTTGCGGATGAACTACTGTATATTACATTAGCACAGGCGATGCTAGAGAAATCCGATACTTGAGTGACAGTTATGGAAGACTGTTTGAGACATAACCACAGAATAATTGTGTCTGTGGTGAATATTTTTTGTTGTTGCAATAATATTGAGATGCCCTGTAGTGGTATGAGTTGAATATTGCGCGTTGTTATTTTGTTTGTTAGGGTCAATATAAACAGTGTTAACGTTATGACCAGTTGCAAACGTTGAGTGGTTAACGAAAAGTTTTGATTGAGCATAGGTGCAAAGGAGTCTTTCATTTTGACTAACGATAATTTGACCTAGCATTTTGATGAATAACTGAATTTTGTTCAGACGTGGAATCAGATTTTGATTCAGGGCGCGATGCGGCCCATGTTTGTAGAGATGCCGATGTGCGTGATTAAGGTTTGAAAACTAAAGAATCGGCAAGCGATGAGATTTTGACACGTTAGATAAGCGTGGTGATAAATAGTCGACTAGTGGTGGAAGATACGATATCGTTCTGATTTAACTTTTGAGGGTGCTCAGATTGAGTGTGTAAGGATATTAATTAAATGACGAGCTGGTAAAATTAACGAGTAATAGCGATTTATTTCAATTGCATTACGTACTGCATCCAGATTGTAGGTCAATATATCTAGACTTCTGAATGAGTAACATTACACCCTTGGAATGAGTTAAAGAGAGAATACTGCCTGTCAGTTGTCAGTTGAAGTGACGTAGCTACATATTCGTTTTGTGTGTGTGTGTCTATTGTGTTGTATTGTATGTGGTTAAAATTTGTTTGAAATATTGGGAAAGTAACTATTCCATTTCAATGAGGCCCATAAAGATGTTACACTCTGATTTCTGAAGTTGAATGTTAACCTGATCAGCTAATGTTTAATTTTCGGTAAACCTAATGGCTGCATTCTTAATTGTATTGAGTAAAAGACCCAGATACATTTTATCGCATTTCGCGAAGGCAGACATTTTAGATCGATAAATGGTATTTCATTGACATCTTTGAAATGTCATTTTCTTGAGGTGTTAACGATGGTTCGAAACGTTTGGATGTATCCAGGAATGTACTTTTCACGTTAATGTTGATTAATAAGACGTACAAGAGAGATGGAACTATCTGTGATCTTGCCTATAACCTCGATTCCCAAGTTTGATGTTTTAAATTGATGTTAAAGTTTATCTTTATCGGCTAGCCCTTTGTGTGAGATTCAGGATTGAATATTGTTTGAATCCTGCATCTTATTTGATTATAAAATGTCTTTATTAAATATGAGCATTGATTTATGTAATCGTGTAACTGCATATTAAGCATGGTGGTATAATCGCATTTTTAAAATTCAATATTTGATTTTTCTCAACCTTCAATTGACATTGTGTTGGAAAAGTGAGTTAAATGTCATCAGTGCACGATGGACATTTAACTTCTGGTGGGGAAGATATGTAGAATTTATATGGATATAGGGGGACGCCTGGCATGTATCTATTTGAATTTTACATCTGCCGAAATCAGTTTTTGGAAATTGTTTATTTAGTCCACCTGTCAGTTCACGGTTTTGATCGGGACGTGTATATACAGCATGTTAAAGTTGGGGGCGTATATGCTAGTTGAGTGGAAGCCAGGAAATGCTGAACCCTGTATGGTATAGATTTATGCCTGTAGTAGAAGAGGTTAGGGAAACCCGGACCGTTAAAGATAAGCTGATAATTGGTACGGTGTCTGGTGCAGCCATAGGCTGGCACTTGAAATTAATTGTGAGAAATTGTAGATTAGACCAAGCATATGTGAAGTGTTTTGTTGACTCGACTGTATAAAACCGTGGTGTATAGTACACTAGGTTAGACTTGTAACATCTTGGTCTCCTGAGACAGGTGGCGTTCTGTCTCAGTATGTCATATAACATCATGACTTGATATTTGACTGTACGATCTGTCTACAAGAACTTTGATTGTGACCTACTGCTGGTTATTGTTTCAATTGCGTATACCTGTATTATTGGAACTTGGAGGATTGAATAAAATCAATCTCGGCTTCATCATCGATTTTTCTTGCGTCATATTTCCATCTAGAGCAACACTAGATCTTACCTACAACAGTCGTTTTTGTGGTTATGGGAAAAGTGAACCTTTGAGTGACGACGCTAGCCGAAACAACAAAAGAAAAAAACTCATTAAAATTTCTCACTTTGATGTCTAGACTTCTATGTTAACCAAACTTAGGGTATGCTGATACCCCAAACTAGGAAGACAGAAAAGGGCGTTGATTTTCAAGGCACAGAATTCTTAAACAAGAATCTATCATTGCGTATATAAGTCCGTACCATAATTTAGATGTAGGATCTGGCTAATTTGCGGGTGCACAAAGTTAGTTATACCGCAACTACGGCAATATTACAAGCGTCCGTAATTCATAATTCAGTCGTCGTCCATTAAAGAATAGCAGCGACCATAATCCAAAGACATATTGCATATAACAGTATTAGCACCAAATTCAAAAAAGGCAATCATAGCATAGAAAAAACGTAGGCTAGTTTCCTGCAAGAGAGCAACTATCAGCAGTTTGTAATGATGCCAGCAAGACATCATGATGTTCCAAAATTTACAAATCCGTATCGCTGGTCAGTATTCTTAATCCATAATATTCGTGGTAATGTCGTCATATAGAGAATGGTGTATCTCAGCCACGCTTTGATTGTGACTGTTTATATGAGCACCATGAGGATCTTGAAGTACATGGGTTCGTACGGCCCCTAACCCCGGGTTATGAGAAAGTAGACATAAGTGCTATACGGGATTATATATGTGTGTGAGGCATGAGGCGAGGAGTGTACGATTGTGGGTGCGTAATTTTGTTTGTGACGCTGTTTGTGTTTAGGAGTTTGGAGTGTATCGAGGGGATGACCATCAACCCCCTTATTTTTCGTGGTGATTTCATATTCCAGCTAGAGATATAGGTCGTTCTATGTATCTCTACAAGCAGGCTTCAGCAATCCGAGTAGCTCGACATCAATTGGTGCGATGGATCAGCCACACGACGTCGGCAATTACAGAAAAGGTTTCTTTCAGGGTATTCTTGCATTTACTGGCATCACAGTTCCCGAGCTAGTGTTCCCGCTTAAGCCGGAGTGATGGATA